>JAOPHQ010000967.1:25000-50735 GCA_030340625.1 Merluccius polli
AGGAGAACACCACTACCTCCATCACCTCCACCATCAGCTCCACCACCACTATCACCACCACCACCTCCACCCTTACAATCTCCACTACCATCACCCCCACCACCACCATCACCCCCACCACCACCACCACCACCACCACCACCTCCACCCTTACAATCTCCACTACTATCACCCCCACCACCACCATCGTCACCACCACCACCATCACTACCTCCACCTCCAATCACCACCACCACCACCACCGCCTTTGTCTCCACCACCACCACCATCGTTGCCACCATCACCATCGTTGCCACCACCAACATTGTTGCCACCACCACCATCACCACCACCACCATTGTTGCCACCACCACTGTCACCACCACCACCACCATCGTTGCCACCACCCCCACCATCGTCACCACCACCATGACCATCATCGCCACCACCCCCACCATCGTCGCCACCACCACCAGCATCATAACCACCACCACCATTGCCACCACCAACATTGTTGCCACCACCACCATCACCACCGCCACCATCACTAGCTCCAAAACCACCACCGCTACCTTCATCACCACGGTCGTCACCACCACCATCATCACCACCTCTATCGCCACTATCATCACCCCCACTGCGACTACCACCTCCTCCACCACATACACACACACCCATCCTCTAGTATTCAGGTAGGTAGGCGGAGAAGCTCTCGTGTGGGTGTAGAAGGGGTTGTGGTGGGTTTCTGTTTTTCAGAGATGATATATATACATATATAAACGTGTGACAACCGGTCGGATGACCGCTGGCACCGATTCCAGAACCTTGTCTGAGGGTCCAGGAAGCTGTTAGCAATGCTACCTGGAACATGCATAATTTAAAAAAGTGATGCGTTCTCCTCGAATGGAGGAACAGAGGAGCAGTTAGTTTAATAAAGTAACCACCGTTTGTTGAGGAAAAGCTTGTGTGTGTGTGTGTGTGGGGGGGGGGGGGGGGGGGGGGGGGGGGGAGAGGAGAGAAAAAGGGGACAAGGATGAGGAAGAAGAGAAGAACAGGGAGACAATAGGAGGAGGAGGAGGAGGAGGAGGAGGAGGAGGAGGAGGAGGAGGAGGAGGAGGAGGAGGAGTGGATAATTGTAATTGCTGCTCCTGTTGGGGGAATGTGTTTCCTGATCGCTTTTAAGGAACACACACACACACACAAATTCACACCCTCTCACAATAAAACATGCTAGGTAGGCAGAATACTTGCCGACATGCAGGAAATATAAATTGCACTTTAGTTCCATCAACGCAGGCTGCAGCCACATGTCACACACGCTGTGTTGTGTCACATACAAATACTGTGACATATATACAGCCTCCCACACACCCACGCGCGCACACACTGACAGATATTTGAAGGAGCATATAGGCCAAGTCGCTAGCCGTATATAGATGGCTCTTCGCCATCCAACATGTTGGACAGTAAAGTCAATCTCCAGATACAACAATGTGCTTACTCCTCAAACTGGACTTTTTCCTCATCCAAGCCATTCATTATTTTCTTTTGTACACAGGACAAGCATGTTAGCTTAGCGCTCATGTTCTTAGTTTAGCATTTTTTAGACTTACCAACACATATTTACTTATAGACTTAATTACTTACCTCATAATACCTCATAATTGTGTATAACTTGTTGACTTTTGCACATAACTGGATTTGCACGTAGCCTAATTAGATTTTGGTTTCTGTACATAATTGGATTTAGTTTATTGTGGCAGTTATACTTTTACCCTGTAATATACGTATTGCTCTCTAGCATATTTATCTTTATGTATTTTTTAATCTTTATTTTTGTCTAGCATATTTTATCTTTCTAGTATGCCCTAAATAGATGATTGCCGGTGTCTTGTGAATTTCAGCGCCTAGTGTGACTGTTTATGTCTGTGACTGACATCTGACAATAAAAAACTTGAACTTCAACTAGAAGAAAATGTATTTCCGGCAGAAAATGCGTGTGAATGCTGACAGCTGAAAGAAATCGCAAAGCATTGTTGAAAATGCATAAATGTGAAATAAATTTGCCTGAAATATCTGAAACCTCAACTGCATCGCACTGCACTGCTGAAAAACCTGCAAGCTGAAAATCCTGGAAGCTGAAATGTAAAACTTGCAAACTGGAATCTGAACTGCATAACCTAAAGAAGCTAAGAGCTTAAATACATTGCGGAAGCCGAGAACGGCCGTGGTTGGTCGTAATTTTTTAGGCCCGTTTTCTTGAGATAACGACTTAATTATCTCGTTATCTCAAGATAACAAATGAACATCGTTTTCTCGTGATAACGACTTAATTATCTCACTATCTCGAGATAACAAATTCATGGTTTTGCCGAGATCGCAACTTGACTTCCCCATTGATGTTCTTACAGTAAGAATTGACAATGTCAGAAGGAGAGACCATGATGATCAACAGATCAGATTTTACTTTAATCAAGGACTGACACAAGCCGAAATGGCATTGTGTCTTTCTATTATAGACAACATTCATATAAGTCTTCGTCAGTTAAGAAGAAGACTAGCCAGACTCCAACTTTATATGTATGTATATACGATATTGGAGAGGTGTAGAGCTGCGGGTTGTTGTTACTAAAAATGATTAAGTCGTTATCACGAGAAAACGATGTTCGCTCGTTATCTTGAGATAACAAGATAATTAAGTCGTTATCTCGAGAAAACAACTTTTGTTATGTCGTGATCATGAGATAATTAAGTCGTTATCATGAGAAAACGATGTTCGTTATGTCGAGATAACGAGATAATTAAGTTGTGATCTCGAGAAAAAGGGCCTAAAAGATTATGAGCAACCACGGCCGTTCTCGGCTTCCGTACCTTACAGAGCTTAACATTTCGACAAAAAAATTCAAAAAGATTGAAGACAGCTTAATAGTTCAAAGTCTAGAGACCAGTAAGTACAGTAAGTATAAAGCAGCAGGTGACTTCATTACAAATACTTTTAATTGTATACAATTTGATTATTATTTTATGAGTCAACCATTTTGTAGAAATAAACGCAGTAGTTGATGCATTAGTTGTAGTATCAGCAGCAATAAATGACAGAAGTCATATCAACAGTCACTGAAAAAAATAGTCCTTTGGATTTACTTGAACACATTTCATACATCGGTTCCATGTGAATGAAATGTGTTCTATCAATACAGAGTCTCATCTCCGATTCACTCAATGTTAAACAATCTCACCAGGGCCCGCACCAAGTCACACATACTGCCCATCTCATGCACACACACACAGATACAATATAGTGTATACACATACTTACATACTTTTACACACTTCCACATACTTCCACACTTTCATATTGTGAATTTATTGTAAAAATACTGTGCATATTTATTGTACATTTAAATACTGTGCATATTCTGTTGCATATTTTTGATGTTCTTTATAGTGTTACTTTCATTCTATTTGTGTTACCTTATTCTATTGTTTTTTGCACAATTTCTGCAGGCACTGCCATTTCACTACATATCCTGTATGTGTTTGTGACAAATAAAGTTATTGAATCTTGAGTAGCAGTAGTAGTAGTAATAGTAGAGTAGTAGTAGTAGTAGTAGTCGTTGTGGTATTAGTAGTAGCAGTAGTATTAGTAGTAGTATTGATATAGCAGTAGTATTAGTAGTAACAGTAGTAATAGTAGTAGTAGTAGCAGTAGTATTAGTAGTAACAGTAGTAATAGTAGTAGTAGTAGTAGTAGTAGTAGTAGTAGTAGCAGTAGTATTAGTAGTAACAGTAGTATTAGTAGTAACAGTAGTAATAGTAGTAGTAGTAGTAGTAGTAGTAGTAGTAGTAGTAGTAACAGTAGTAATAGTAGTAGTAGTAGTAGTAGTAGTAACAGTAGTAATAGTAGTAGTAGTAGTAGCAGTAGTAGTATTAGTAGTAGCAGTGTGGGGTTGTGTTCCGAGGAAGAAGGCCGCTGACACAGGAATCGCTTTAACTCACTTTATTTGTTTAGGTTTAAGTTATATCTAACCTACGTAACAATGGAGAGGTAATGTGTAAGTTCACGCCGCGTGGAGAGCCCCCAGCTTTGCATCCTTAGTAGCTTTGCATCCTTCCGATGCGCTGCCTGAGGCTTCTGATTCTAACCGGATGTTTCCGCCGGATGCCTCTGGGCAGGAGGCGTGGCCTCCATGACGCACAATGGCTAGCGTTAAGCGCCGCCCCCAGTATATTGTTTGCCGCCATCATGTGTTGAGGTGCAGTTACTACAACTTGTATATTTATTTCTACTCTTTTGTGGCTATGTGCAGCTGCTGATACATATGCTTATTATTAATCCGCAACAGCAGTAGTATTAGTAGTAACAGTAGTAATAGTAGTAGTAGTAGTAGTATTAGTAGTAGCAGTAGTATTAGTAGTAACAGTAGTAATAGTAGTAGTAGTAGTAGTAGTAGTAGTAGCAGTAGAAGTAGTATTAGTAGTAACAGTAGTATTAGTAGTAACAGTAGTAATAGTAGTAGTAGTAGTAGTCGTAGTATTGATATAGCAGTAGCAGTAGTATTAGTAGTAACAGTAGTAGTAGTAGTAGCAGTAGTATTAGTAGCAACAGTAGTAATAGTAGTAGTAGTAATGTTAAGAATAAATAATAACATATGTATCAACAGGCTGTAATATCTACACATAGCCACAAAGGAATAGAAATAAATATATAAGTTGTATTAACCGCACCTGGCCACCAGATGGCAGCACACATAATACACTGGGGGCGGGCGTTCAACACTAGCCAATCAGAGCATAGTATGCGTCATAGAGGCCACGCCTGCCCAGGTACTACCAAACTACAGATCCGGGGGGAAGCCAGAAACCCCCAGGCAGTAGTGGTGTGCGATACTGCATATTTTGGTATCGATCCGATACCAAGTAAATACGGGCCAGTATCGCCGATATCGATACCGATACTTTTCAATAAATAAGGTGGATGCGTCATTGAATTGCTAAATCTCAATTCATTTTCATGACCTTAAGTGTTTTTTGTGATGTTTCCTTTTTTATTATTAAATAGTTAAAACCTAGGACAGAATGAGAACAAAGTTTATAATTAAATAGAAAATGCTTTATTATCAAGTTTTTTGCTTTGCGTCACGTGACTCGCGTGACGGCGCAACATCTAAACACAAGAGGGGGAGGGGGAGCAAAGTGTGCTCTGTGCTGACACAGGAGCGGCGAGTCCGGTGACCTGGCTGTTTCCTCTTTGCCAAAACCGCAGCATTGCAAACAAGAGCGGAACTTAAAGTAAAGAATCGATCCCAACAGGCTAGTATCGATCCGATACCGATACCGACTTGGTATCGATACTATCGATATTTGGATCGATCTGCCCACCACTACCAGGCAGCGTATCTGTTAAGATATCCAGCTAAGGGGTAGCTCCGCGCATGAATGTTACAATTCCTCTCCATTTGCTTCATAGATAAATACCTAAAGTTAAACAAATAAAGTGAGTTAAAAGCGATCCTGTGTCGGTAGCCTTCTTCCTCAAAGAACACATCACAGTAACAGTAGTAGTAGTAGTAGTAGTAGTAGTAACAGTAGTAACAGTAGTAATAGTAGTAGTAGTAGTAGTACTAGTAGTAGTAGCAGTAGTAGTATTGGTAGTAACAGTAGTAGTAGTAGTAGTAGTAGTAGTAGTAGTAGTAGTAACAGTAGTAACAGTAGTAATAGTAGTAGTAGTAGTACTAGTAGTAGTAGCAGTAGTAGTATTAGTAGTAACAGTAGTAATAGTAGTAGTAGTAGTAGTAGTAGTAGTAACAGTAGTAATAGTAGTAGTAGTAGTAGTAGTAGCAGTAGTAGTATTAGTAGTAACAGTAGTAATAGTAGTAATAGTAGTAGTAGTAGTAGTAACAGTAGTAACAGTAGTAATAGTAGTAGTAGTAGTAGTAGTAGTACTAGTAGTAGTAGTACTAGTAGTAGTAGCAGTAGTAGTATTAGTAGTAACAGTAGTAATAGTAGTAGTAGTAGTAGTAGTAACAGTAGTAACAGTAGTAATAGTAGTAGTAGTAGTAGTAGTAGTAGTAGTAGTAGTACTAGTAGTAGTAGCAGTAGTAGTATTAGTAGTAACAGTAGTAATAGTAGTAGTAGTAGCAGTAGTATTAGTAGTAACAGTAGTAATAGTAGTAGTAGTAGCAGTAGTATTAGTAGTAACAGTAGTAATAGTAGTAGTAGTAGTAGCAGTAGTAGTAGTATTAGTAGTAACAGTAGTAATAGTAGTAGTAGTAGCAGTAGTAGTAGTATTAGTAGTAACAGTAGTAATAGTAGTAGTAGTATTAGTATACTATAGTAGTAGCAGTAGTATTAGTATTAGTAGTAACAGTAGTAATAGTAGTAGTAGTAGTATTAGTAGTAGCAGTAGTATTAGTAGTAACAGTAGTAGTAGTAGTAGCAGTAGTAGTAGTATTAGTATTAGTAGTAACAGTAGTAATAGTAGTAGTAGTATTAGTATTAGTAGTAGCAGTAGTAGTAGTATTAGTAGTAACAGTAGTAATAGTAGTAGTAGTAGTATTAGTAGTAGCAGTAGTATTAGTAGTAACAGTAGTAGTAGTAGTAGCAGTAGTAGTAGTAGTAGTAGTAACAGTAGTAGTAGTATTAGTAGTAACAGTAGTAATAGTAGTAGTAGTAGTAGTAGTAGCAGTAGTATTAGTAGTAACAGTAGTAATAGTAGTAGTAGTAGTAGTATTAGTCGTAGTATTGATATAGTATTAGTAGTAACAGTAGTAGTAGTAGTAGTAGCAGCAGTAGTATTAGTAGTAACAGTAGTAATAGTAGTAGTAGTATAGTAGTAGTAGTAGTAGTAGTAGTAGCAGCAGCAGTAGTAATAGTAGTAGTAATAGTAGTAGTAGTATAGTAGTAGTAGTAGTAGTAGTAGTAGCAGTAGTAGCAGCAGTAGTAGTCGTAGTAGTATTAGAGGGTGAAAAAGGGTGTCTGTACCTTTAAGAGATTCAACATAATGTCACAGCTTAGATAATTACACCGTGGGGATCCTGGGAACCAGATGAACATGTTGATGTTATAATACGTCCGTGTGGATTTAAACATGTCTGAGTAGTCACACGTTAGAGAAGGGGTTTGATTTTGAAATCACAAGCTGCGACCTACAGTGGAGCGCCAATGTATTGCAAACATGAGTGTGAAAAATCTGAACATTTTGATGTATAATATGTGAAAGTACTGTGAAAATTGTAGGAGTAGCGGCGGTCTGCAAAGTCACACCAACTGCCATCACTCTAACAGCGGAACATTCCGTCATTAATTTCAATGGGGAAAAAAACTATGAATAACATTTAAATATCTTAAAAACTATAAAAACTATGAAAACTAAAGGTAACGCTTTACATTAAGTAGACACTTATCAGCATTAATTGATACTTAACTAATGCTGAGTTCATCCTGAGTATGTAGGACTCATGTAAGACTCATGGAGGACTCAGTCATGGATGAATGGTTACTCCATCAGTAACTAATCAGAAGTCAGTCTTAATTACAGAGTCTTTCATGATAAATGCTTACCTAAGTCATATATTACAGATTAACTCAGACCTGTTTCTTAAAATGAATTAATACTATTAATTAATTAATTAATTACTAAAACAACGTGAATTTAATGTCCCATATGTCACAACCTCCATTCCACAGTACTATTTGAACGGGTATCTGTTTATTAACGTACCTTAACGCCTGTTTTTGGGATATGCAACTTTGAGGCTTAATTTCTCCAAAATGATACAGTAAAAATGTTTGATAATGACTGAGGGAGTAGTCAGGGTGGTGCTGAAGTCAACTGTACCAACCATTGCCTGAACTTATGGACCAAAGTGTTGTTATTGTACAGTAAATATGGAGTATTAGACCGTTTAGTCATGTTTAAAAGAAGCTAAAGATGCAACTTTGAGGCTTAATTACTCCAAAATGATACAGTAAAAATGTTTGATAATGATTGAGGGAGTAGTCAGAGTGGTCCTGAAGTCAACTGTACCAACCATTGCCTGAACTTATGGACCAAAGTGTTGTTATTGTACAGTAAAAATGGAGCATAAGGCATTTTTCCTGTTTAAAATTCACACACGCTAAAGATGCAACTTTGAGGCTTAATTTCTCCAAAATGATACAGTAAAAATGTTTGATATTGAGTGAGGAAGTAGCCAGGGTGGTCCTGAAGTCAACTGTACCAACCATTGCCTGAACTTATGGACCAAAGTGTTGTTATTGTACAGTAAATATGGAGTATTAGACCGTTTAGTCATGTTTAAAAGAAGCTAAAGATGCAACTTTGAGGCTTAATTACTCCAAAATGATACAGTAAAAATGTTTGATAATGATTGAGGGAGTAGTCAGAGTGGTCCTGAAGTCAACTGTACCAACCATTGCCTGAACTTATGGACCAAAGTGTTGTTATTGTACAGTAAAAATGGAGCATAAGGCATTTTTCCTGTTTAAAATTCACACACGCTAAAGATGCAACTTTGAGGCTTAATTTCTCCAAAATGATACAGTAAAAATGTTTGATATTGAGTGAGGAAGTAGCCAGGGTGGTCCTGAAGTCAACTGTACCAACCATTGCCTGAACTTATGGACCAAAGTGTTGTTATTGTACAGTAAATATGGAGTATTAGACCGTTTAGTCATGTTTAAAAGAAGCTAAAGATGCAAATTTGAGGCTTAATTACTCCAAAAGGATACAGTAAAAATGTTTGATAATGATTGAGGGAGTAGTCAGAGTGGTCCTGAAGTCAACTGTACCAACCATTGCCTGAACTTATGGACCAAAGTGTTGTTATTGTACAGTAAAAATGGAGCATAAGGCATTTTTCCTGTTTAAAATTCACACACACGCTAAAGATGCAACTTTGAGGCTTAATTTCTCCAAAATGATACAGTAAAAATGTTTGATATTGAGTGAGGAAGTAGCCAGGGTGGTCCTGAAGTCAACTGTACCAACCATTGCCTGAACTTATGGACCAAAGTGTTGTTATTGTACAGTAAATATGGAGTATTAGACCGTTTAGTCATGTTTAAAAGAAGCTAAAGATGCAACTTTGAGGCTTAATTACTCCAAAATGATACAGTAAAAATGTTTGATAATGATTGAGGGAGTAGTCAGAGTGGTCCTGAAGTCAACTGTACCAACCATTGCCTGAACTTATGGACCAAAGTGATGTTATTGTACAGTAAAAATGGAGCATAAGGCATTTTTCCTGTTTAAAATTCACACACACACACACACACACACACACAAACCGGAAACTAGCGCTTGAGCATTCGCCGTAAGTTCTATGATACGAGCGCAGTTAAAATGTATGTGCGGCTGACTTGACTCCGCGAAGACGAACGACGGCTCATTTGACCGCAGTAGCTCCGCCTACCCAGCTGATTCCAGGATTTAAGTCCTGGAGTCCGGTGCAACACATTCAGCCGGCCCGTCTTCATCAGCTGGAGGCATGTTTCCCCCCTCACTGTTCGCAGGTCCAACGCACGGTCCAACAGGTGCGGCGCCGAATGATGACGTCACCACAACACGTTTCGACGGCACCACATTCCCGCGGAGAACGCTGGGAAGCGCAGTTCCAATCTCCACAGGGGTCCCATTCTTTCCTCCGGCCGCTGCAGTTTCCCCACATCTCAGAAGCCAAATCCTTGCAGGTAATGACTAGTAGACACCCCCTAGCGGCAGCAAATTTATTTGGCAGCTAGGTAGGTCTAGCACAGCTCCGTCCGCTTTTTGGTGCTGGAAACACCAAGTGTGTCTTGTATGTCTGACCAATCACAGCGTGAGGGGCGGAGTCGAAAGCCGGGCTACCTAATGACAGAAATGCGACGGTTCTGTGTTGGAGGTAAGCAATGGCTGCTGCTGCTGGCGAATGGCTGTCTCTCCACTCGGCTTTGGCCGCGACTCTTCAAGACTTTAAGTTAACATTTTATTTGAGAAAAGAACAAAGAACGGCACTGAAGTCTTTCCTCGAAAATAAATATTTATTCTGAGTTTTGATTAATTACGTAGTCAGAGCCGTCGCTCTGACTACGTCACCTTCTTCGTTGCTCTGATTGGTTGTAGCGCTATCCTATTGCGTGCAGAGGGAACTTGAAAGACAACCGTTTATCCCGCCCACACTGCCAATGGAGCTGAGCCAGACCTTACATCTTTCTGATGTGGGTCTGGCTTGCCAGGCTAGGTAATGACGTCAACTTGATAAAATCCTGCTCGCCTTTGAGATTAGCGATAGACGTATCGTGGACTGTGGAGATATGTCAGTGATGCTGAAAGAGTGTGTCCCCAGACTGTCTAAAACAGGGAATATCTACCCGTAGAGCCGAACTGGACACATACCTACCCATCATTTCGGATATGGCCTTGTCTATGGTGGAACATTTTTATTTTTTCGAATACCACAAATCATTTTATGCTAAAGCTTCATGTTCATACAAAGATTCAACCAAAGACTGGTCAGTAGTCGACCTGGCTCTTATTAGCAGGCATTTCACAGGACACCAAGCTGCCCTGCTCAATTTGCAGCTCCTTTTCTCACTCACACAAACTGTGCCCTTGATCTGTGGCTGTAGGCCAACCCCTTCAAAACCCCAAACCGAAGAAACCAACGTGACTCAACCAATGACTCCCATGTGCTTCAATTTCAATGAAACGTGTGCAGCTTCTATAGTTATAAATATATTCATGCTTGATTGTGATGTTCTTGAGGAAGAAGGCCGCCGACACAGGATCGCTTAACTCACTTTATTGGTTTCGATATCTAATGGATACGCTGCCTCTAGTTTCTCCCCTGCTTGTGTGCGCTCGATAGTGCGTGGCTCCACGACGTGTATATACTCTGGCTAGAGTTGAGCGCCCGCCCCTAGTGTATCATGTGCTGCCATCTGGTGGCCAGGTGCGGTTATACAGCTTATATTTGTTTCTGTTCCCTAGTGGCTATGTGGGGATATTACAGCTTATGCATTCGTTTCGGTTCCCTTGTGGCTATGTGAGGATATTACAGCTGTTGATACATATGCTGTCATTTATCGTAACAGCTTGCAGTTATTGCGGAGACGGGCATCCCAAGTCAGTGTGCCGAGACGAAGCCGCCTCCCCAACAGGGGCTTGAGAAAATGAGCCTTTTTCATGACATGAGGCAACCGTTAACATATGAACAAGGGCGTTCTTCAGTTCCTTTTATTAATGGCTTCGTAAGACGCATCACTTGGTTATCCGTGTTGGGTATTTCATTATTAGAGCAGCTCACATTCCAGGATTGGACGACAAATTGCTGATTCCTTGTCCCGGTTTGATTTCGCCAGCTGTGCCCGGTGGCAGCGCCATCCAGCCTGCCTTGCCCCCCATTCTCCCAAACAGTGTTAGTTAAACACATCATGCAATCATACATGCTTCTCTGCTCACTATATGCGATCAGGCTTGGCTAATCTACTTAAAGATGTACGAATCTGCATGGTCTTATTTCACCTCTTTTGTGCCACCTCTCTGCAGAAGTTCTGCCCGTCATTTTTCCATCGTATGTGCCTTTTTAGTTCATTGTTTTGAATCCCAAAAAAATGCAGCCATCTTCCATTAAAGGCCTAGTCGCAGGTATTCAGTTCCATCTGCGCTGCCTGGATCCATCCACCATCAGCCTGCTCGGGAACCCATCCGTCCGTCTTCTGCTTAATGGCCTTAAGAAAGACAAACCTCAAGGCAATGATATTCGTCTTCCCTTCACTCTTACACTCGTGAAAAAACTAATCACATACTTAAGGGGCGGGTGCTTGGTCAATATTTTTGGAAACTGTCTCTCACCACTTTCTATGGATTTCTCAGAGGTGGCGAATTTACTACACGCACAGGATCTTTTGATCCTTCGCATGACCTCACTATTGCTGACGTATCAATTATTATTATCAGATAGAGCCACACCGCCAAAAGTAAGCTCCAAGGAGCGTTGGGCGGGACCTCGCCGAGTCTGTCGGGGTGTGTCGTGGATAGTGTCGCGACAGGTTGGCGTCCGAAGCGGTCCATGCAGTGTGCGGTAGACCGGGGCGTTCGCAGGGAGACTCGTAGTAGCTAACATTAGGGTCAGGGAATGGCACAAACGGCATCACAGATTGACATTCCATTCAAAAGGGCCAACTTTGACGATACGCCACAGACACGCCCTTTGACGTAGAGTCGCAAAGAGCACATGTTCAGCACCATCTTCTGACTGTACTGATTGACTTTGAAGCAGAACAGACAAATTCTTGGGAGGAGTTCGTTCATAAACATTTTGGGGAAGAAAAAAAAAAAAAAAAAACTCGCGTATTTTTTGAAATATCAAAATACTTTCAATTACTTATTTTCATGGTACAGTCTGGATATGCTACGTGTGAAGTTTCGTGTGACTCGGAGACAAGCGTACAGATTGCACTTGAACATTTTTCTTTCGTGTTTTTGCGCTCTAGCGAAAAAACTATTCAGGTGGAGATAGGAGTGGCCGACGTGGGGAGGTGCAGCACTAATTTCTGCATGTATAGATATCAGGTTTTTGGACGTGCGACAAAGTATGGCGGTGTTATGAGCGTTACGGATTGCTGAAAAACAGCGCCACCTAGTGGTTGTCCAAGTGTGCGACATGAACGTGACGCATAGAATATAAAGGTTTTACCAGCCCCGACAACCTTGGCATATAAAAGTTTTCATATACGTTGAGATGGTGCAAAGAGGCCCAAAAAGAATATAATAATAATAATAATAATAATAATAATAATAATAATAATAATAATAAACGAAGCATTTCAATAGGGACCTTCCAGTTCACTGGCTCGGTCCCTAATAATAGGAATAATAATAAACGAAGCATTCAATAGGGACCTTCCAGTTTCACTGGCTCGGTCCCTAATAATTTAAATATACTCTTGGGGTTCTTTACTTGATCTCAGCCAAGTTACTTAAAATGGAGTCTGCATTAATGATCGGCTATGTCCATGATTATTCTTTATAAATAATAATATGCTGCGCAGCTGGCTCCTCTTACTGGCACTTCCATGTAGCTCATGGAAGGGAGGTTGCCCGGTGTGCTTCTTTGGGGGTGTGCGCCGCTCTCCTTGTCTTAAACCTTTCCATGTAGGCACATGAAAGGGCAGGGAGGAGTGCTCCCCCTGCCTATAGGCTTTCCACATAGGCACGTGGAAGGGCAAGGAGGACCCAGAATAGAGCCACACCGCCAAAAGTAAGAACAAAATATTTAAACATACTTCTAGCATACCCCTCAGGGTTCCTTAATTAATCTCAGCAGTTACTTAAACTAGAGTCTGCATTAATGATCGGCTATGTCCATATTTATTCTTAAATAAATATATAATAATATGTCTGCGCTGCTGGCTCCTCTTAACGGCACTTCCATGTAGCTCATGGAAGGGAGGTTGCCTGGTATGGTTCTTGGGGGTCTCTGCTGCCGCTCTCCTTGTCTTAAACCTTTCCATGTAGGCACATGGAAGGGCAGGGAGGAGTGCTCCCCCTGCCTTAAGGCTTTCCACGTAGGCACGTGGAAGGGCAAGGAGTTCCCAGAACAGAGCCATACCGCCAAATGTAATATTCTGCATGTAATATTCTGCTTTAGAATAAAGATTATTTTGACAAAAGTGGTCCTGACTGAAATTGAGCATAGCGTTAGTTCAGGCAGGCCACGAAGTCAGGCTCGGCTCAGTACAGATATCACAGTAGTCATATTGCCGCGTTAGGTTACGTTACGCATGCAGAGCGCTTCAAATACGTAGTATCATTATAGACGTACATCAGCTGATTTCCCTAGCTTCCCATTGGATACCATACACAGTCAGCTGACAGCTCAGCTGACTCCCCCTCAAACACCCATTGGCAAACATCATTCTTGGCGCCTTATTTAAAGCTGCTTCAGCCTGCCTATCTTCGCTGCTTCCTCTGCTAGCTTTGCAACCCACCTCCACCCCAGCTCCTCCTTTATGTTGTATCTAATTAATCAATGTCATTTTCTGATTGTCATTGATGCTTGCTCTGTTCTGTACCCCGGGGGGTCTCTGCTGCCGCTCTCCTTGTCTTAAACCTTTCCATGTAGGCACATGGAAGGGCAGGGAGGAGTGCTCCCCCTGCCTTAAGGCTTTCCACGTAGGCACGTGGAAGGGCAAGGAGGTCCCAGAACAGAGCCATACTGCCAAATGTAATATTCTGCAAATGTAATTCTGCATGTAATATTCTGCTTTAGAATAAAGATTATTTTGACAAAAGTGGTCCTGACTGAACTACAGTTTTTTGCTATGCATTTCAACAAAGGAAACTTATGTCTTTTTTTTTGGTCTTTTTTTGTCTTTTTTATATATACATACACATACATACATACATACACATACATACACACATACATACATACATAGTATACACATATAAGAAATTATTAAAATAAATGTTTTGCAAAAACAAGCATAATTAATGATATGAACATTTATATATAACATGGGAGGCGGTTTTGAAATATAACTATCGTCCATATTGACGATACTGATAAACAAAAATTATAAAAAATAAGATTAATAATCATTGGTAGATGAGAGCAAAAAGGTTCTCTTTCAAACTCCGTTCGGTATCTCAGCCTATAGGAGAGCGCTCTCAGCGGTCGATTACAGAAGCATCAATGACACCACGTCTGTCAGAAGACAGACCAATGACAGCAGTGACAGGAGAGCCCGCCTCTCCCCCTATAAAACACTGCGGTCACTGAAACCGGCATTCTCGCTTTCTTCCCCGCGATTACTTAATTGAAGCTTACCTCAGCTCGTTAGGATCCGTATCCCCCTAATTGCCCACTAAACGGACCGTGTAGGTAGCCGTTGCCGGGTGCGGGACTGCGGCTCTCCCGACGACTAGGTTATCGTCTGGCCCAGGTCGGTTCTCGCGTTATGGCGGACCTTCCCGCCTGTTCCGCAGGGTTACTCCTGTCGACGGGCATCGTGGTCAGCGTCGAAGAGGCTAGCTAGCAGCTCACCACTCCTAGCCTACCTCTTCCCGGGATTGCGCTAACGCGTTAAGGCGAGCACATTCCCGTTAGCTTGCAGCTCACCCCTGCAGGTTTTCCACCCCGCTCGCACTCCTCCTATAACACCGTCAGGGTGGTTACCCGGGTTCGCCCTAGACATGGCCTCCCCCTCGGTAAGCCAGGACCCCAAGGATGCTAGCGGCAGGAAAAGCAAAGAGGCACCTTCCCGCTCTTGTCCGGCGGCGTGCGGCTCTTATATATCGGGTAGAGACGGTCACCCTCTCTGCATCGTGTGCATGGGCGTCAGCCACGCAAAGCTTGCGGTCGCTAACCCCGACTCGTGCGCCACCTGCTCCGGCATGTCGCTCAAGACGCGGGAGAGGAGGCTGCGTGTGGCTGTCGCCCCCAACGCGGATCCCCCGTTTTCTGCCCCCTTTTCTGGAGATGCGGAGCCGGCGAAGCCTCCATCTCGCGACTGGGGGGACATTATGGACGCGTCTGACTTCCCGCCGCTGCTCACCCAGCTCGACGAGGACGTTCACCTGGGCGGCATGGTTGGTGAAGATGACGACGTCGGCTCGAACATCCTCGCTGAGGACCCGGAGGAGGACGACGACGACGCCATCCTCCCGTGTCCATCCGCCCCGACCCTCTCTCCGGACGTCAAGTTGCATGCCGTTTGCAGGCGGGCTGCTACCAGGCTGGGCCTCGATTGGCCAGCTCCCCAAGCCGGTCAGGGCCCCGAAAGGGACCTGTACGACGGCAAAGTCCTCCCCACCTCCATGACTGTTGCCAAACAGCTCATGCCCGTGGTCCCAGCCTGTCTCAGAGAGGTTAAGCGCTACTGGGATAAACCCCTGAGACACAGGGTGCCCGTCAAGGGTTTTTCGGGTCTGGATATCCAGGGCATGGAGGAGCTGGGGCTCTCCAACCCCCCGCCGGTGGAGTCGTCTGTCGCCTCACACCTTCACCCCGACCGCCGCGCGGCCGTGCCGGCGTCCGGCCTCTCACTCCCCGGTAAAATGGACAGGCTCACCGCCTCCATATATCAGAAGATCTATAGATCCTCAGCCCAGGCGGTTAGGGCCCTCAACGTCGTCACCCTCCTTTCTGCCTATCACGCTGAGCTGCTGGTCGACATGGGCCAGCAGCTGGACTCTGGCTCTCCCAACCCGGTGGTGTGGGAAGAGATCTGCGTCACGGCGGATCTCATCCTCCGCAGCTCTCGGGGAGCTGTCCAGGGTTGCGGCCGCTCCATGGGCCTGGCTGCGGCAGGTGAGCGGTCGCTATGGTTGAACCTGTCTGGTCTGGCGGACAGGGAGAAACAAGATATCATGGACGCGCAGTTTGACCCTGCCAAGGGCCTGTTTGGTCCCGCCATCGATACCATGAAGCAGGCATGTGACGTCAGGAAGAAGGAAGGTGAGGCGTTTAACCTCTGCCTCCCCCGCAAACCCACTCCTCGCCCGCCGCAGCCTCCTTGCCCGCCGCAGCCTCCTCGCCAGAGCTTCGCTGCGACTGCCAGAGGCCGTCAGCCTGACTCTCGGTACGTCAAGTCCGAGGTTAGGGCTGACAATCCCGAGGGTAGGAACCCCCGGTCCAAACCGTGGGGCAGGCAGTCTTTCGCCGCGGCTGCTGAGAAAAACCGCCCTCCCCACCCTCCTGAAGGGAAGAAGAGGCGGGCCACCTAGCGGATTGCCTCATCACAAGGGGGGGATTTCGTTTCAGCACCACGAGGTCCCTGTTCATTTCCCCCCCCGGACAGACTCACCGTCCCTTCCTCCGCTCGCGAAGCGACGGAGAGGGCACGATGGTCTCGTCTGTCCCGAAGCGCGCTGCGCGGCGGCTCATTCTGTTTCCCCGACCCGCAGCCGTTTCGCTTCCCGGGCACGTGTTCCCCCAGTGCTCGCAGTTTCACCCCCCCTCCAGCCCAGTTCAGGCCTGGAAGGCGGGGTTTTTTCTCTGTTCCCGTGTGGCCAACAAGCACAGTTTCACCGCAGTGCACAACACATGTTCCCCCCACAAATAAAGCATATAAAAACTCAGCTGTTGCAGCCAGGCTCATCGCCGAGGGCACAGCTAAAACAAAAAACAAAAAAACAAAATGCAAACCTGAATCAGGGCCCCTCATCAGGGCTCGTCCCGCCGCCGTTACGGCTGCCCTCTCCTCCAGTAGAGGGCGCTGTTGCTCCGCTCTCCAGCCGGGCAGAGAGGTGGCGGGCGGCGGCTGTCCACCCCTGGGTGCTGAAGACAGTTCTCAGGGGTTACAGACTGCAGTTTGCCTCTCGACCACCCACATTCAACGGCGTGTTGGATTCGGTTGCGAGTGGGGATTCGGCTCAGGTTTTGGAAGGGGAAATCTCCTCCCTGCTGAGCAAGGGAGCAATAGGTGTCGTCCCGGACGGAGAAACCCAAGAGGGTTTCTACTCCCGGTATTTCACTGTTCCAAAGAGGGGAGGGGGACTGTGCCCCATCTTGGATCTTCGTGTTCTGAACGGCTTTCTCAGGAAATACAGGTTCAGGATGCTCACCCTCACGGTGCTGTCTCGAGCCATACGCCCAGACGATTGGTTCACTTCAATCGATCTCCAGGACGCGTACTTTCACATTCATATTTATCCTGCACACAGGAAATTTCTCAGGTTCGCCTACCAGGGCATAGCCTACGAATACATGGTACTCCCATTCGGACTTTCTTTGGCTCCGAGAGTGTTTACGAAGTGTGTGGAGGCAGCTCTGAACCCGCTGCGGGATTCAGGTCTGAGGATTCATTCGTATATAGACGATTATCTTCTTTGTTCACACTCAGAAGCTCTGTCGGCGCAAGGCTCGGCCACCCTCTTGACTCATCTCACAGATTTGGGTTTCAGAATAAACTATACGAAAAGTTGCCTGAAGCCAACATATAGAATATCTGGGCATCCTGATAGACTCCGTCTGCTTCAGAGCCACTCTGACAGACAGACGGAGGGTGAAGTTTCACCTGTGCCTCTCCCTCTTCAGCGAGGGACGCACGGTCGCATTCAAAACATGTCTCAGTCTACTGGGCTTGATAGCCTCACTCATGGCTGTGGTCCCGCTCGGACTGCTGAGAATGAGGGATTTTCAGCGGTGGGTGGCCACGCTACGTCTGTGCCCCCGACGTCACCGTCTTCGCCACGTTATGGTGACGGCGGCCTGCCTCGCTGCTCTCAGCCAGTGGCGAGATCCGGCACTCCTCAGTCAAGGAGCTCCGCTCGGATCTGTGTCACAGAGGAAGGTGGTAACGTCAGACTCCAGCCTAACCGGCTGGGGAGCTGTTCACGAGGGCAGATTAGTGAATGGGACGTGGCCATTACGGCTCCGCTGCGCGCACATAAATTACTTGGAGTTAATGGCGGTGTTTCTAGCTCTGAAGCATTTCCTGCCTTTTCTCCAGGGCTCTCATGTCTTAGTGAGGAGCGACAACACCACGACGGTGGCTTACATAAACCGCCAGGGTGGGACGCGCTCCCTGCGGCTGCACAAACTGGCTCACAGCATGATAATGTGGAGCAGCGCATTTTCCGTCTCTGCGCGCGATGCACGTCCCGGGCAGACTGAACGCGGGAGCGGATCTCCTGTCAAGAGGAAATCCCGTTTACGGCGAATGGGTCCTCAACCGCCAGGTAGTGGGACAGGTATGGGAGAGATACGGCCGGGCGTCCGTAGATCTCTTCGCATCGCGGGCAAACGCACAGTGTCCTCTGTTCTTTTCCCTGGTGCGCGACGATGCACCTCTGGGTGTGGATGCGCTGGCTCACCCGTGGCCAAACGCGCTGCTTTACGCGTTTCCCCCTCTCAGTCTGATATCTCCCACTCTGGAGAGAGTGAGGGGACAG
Organism: Merluccius polli; assembly: GCA_030340625.1. Classification (NCBI taxonomy): domain Eukaryota; kingdom Metazoa; phylum Chordata; class Actinopteri; order Gadiformes; family Merlucciidae; genus Merluccius; species Merluccius polli. The sequence continues at coordinate 43,863 of JAOPHQ010000967.1, forward strand.
CGTCTATCCATCATCTTGATAGCCCCCCGCTGACCAGGGAAACATTGGCTAGCGGAGATAGTCCAGTTGCTTTCAGCGCAGCCCTGGCCGCTCCCGTTACGCAGGGACCTTCTGTCCCAAGCGAACGGAGAAATCTTCCATCCTCACCCAGACCACATGGCTCTTTGGGCCTGGCCCGTGAGAGGATGAATTTGACTGCTGTTGGCCTGCCTCCCGGTGTGGTGGAGACCATACAGGGTTCCAGGGCGTTATCCACACGCTTGCTTTATAACGCTAAATGGGGTGTGTTTGAAGACTGGTGCGGACTGAGGAATGTTATCCCTTTTCAGTGCTCCGTGTCGGAAGTGTTGTGCTTCTTACAGGACATGATAGACAAGGGGAGAGCTTTCTCTACTATCAAGGTCTATCTTGCTGCTATCTCTGCTTGCCATGTTGGCTTTGGGAGGGATACCGCTGGCCGGCATCCGCTGGTGCGCCGCTTCATGAAGGGTGCACGTCGGAGACTGTTTGTTTCCAAACCTCTCTTCCCTTCCTGGGACCTCTCCTTGGTGCTCGATGCCCTATGTCAGCAGCCGTTCGAGCCACTGAGTGAGATTGACATGAAATTGTTGTCACTTAAAACCGCATTGCTCTTGGCTTTATCCACGGCTAAGCGGGTAGGTGAAATGCAGGCTCTCTCTGTCCATCCGTCTTGCCTACGGTTTTCTCCGGGTTTCGATAAGGTGTGCCTTATCCCCAACCCTTCGTTTATGCCGAAAGTGATGAACCCGTCTTATCACTGTGCTCCTATCGAGCTCAGGGCTTTTCATCCACCGCCTTTCTCCTCGTCGGAGGAGCAGAGGCTGAACTCCCTCTGCCCGGTGCGCGCTTTACGCACATACATAGAGAGATCAAGGAGTTTCCGAGGAGCTGACCAGCTGTTTGTATCCTGGGCTTTATCCCACAGGGGGAAACCCATTTCGCGGCAGCGGTTGTCTCACTGGATAGTTGATGCTATCGGATTAGCATATATACATAAGGGTTTACAGCCCCCGAGTGCTTTGAGAGCTCATTCTACTCGGGGCATGGCCACCTCATGGGCTCTGTTTAAAGGAGTCTCTATTGAGGAGGTTTGTAAAGCTGCAGATTGGGCCTCGCCCCATACTTTTGCTAGGTTTTACAGACTGGATGTGACGGCACCCTCACTGGCTCATTCTGTCCTTCGTGTGGGTGCTGTCTAACCTACACCTCGTTTGTTTTTATTAACTGTTGGAAGATCGGCTTCGGAGAGCTTGGTGCAATTCGGGAGTTGTATATATCTCCTATAGGCTGAGATACCGAACAGAGTTTGAAAGAGAACGTTAGGTTACTCTCGTAACCCTGGTTCTCTGATAACGTAGTGAGGTATCTCAGCACACTCCCCTCCTTGCTTTACGCAGGGAAGACGCACGCTTGAGAATGCCAGTTTCAGTGACCGCAGTGTTTTATAGGGGGAGAGGCGGGCTCTCCTGTCACTGCTGTCATTGGTCTGTCTTCTGACAGACGTGGTGTCATTGGTGCTTCCGTAATCGACCGCTGAGAGCGCTCTCCTATAGGCTGAGATACCTCATTATGTTATCAGAGAACCGGGGTTACGAGAGTAACCTAACGTTATCTTATGTTGTTATTGTGTTCAGGGAAAAAGAGAGAGAGGGAATATTACTGGGTTGACATGCAATTTGGTATTGTAGACGTTCGTGGTCAGGCGTGTGGTTATGTAGTTGTGTACGTGGCTTTAGCTTGAATTTGATTTTGTATGGGGTGTAAATGGGTTGTAAATATATTCCAGGTTTCATTAAAGGCTGATATATTGTTTTTCCTGTCGGCTGTAATTCTTTCTATTGAGATGTATTCTACGATTAAGTTGATCCAGTGGATGATATGGCAGTTTTTTTGGATTTCCAGTTTAGAAAGATTATTTTCTTGGCGATAGTTAGAGAGATGAGTAATGGATTGTTATATTTAGTTGGAATGGTTACTTCAGATAGATCTCCGAGCAAGCATAGCTTTGTGGAAAGTGGGATGCTGCAGCTCAAGATAGATGAAAGTTTTTCTGTGACTGCCTTCCAAAGTGAATATACTGGTTCACAGTCCCAAATGGCATGCAAATAGTCATCTGTGCTGCCAAGAGTGCATTGTGAACAAATATCTGTATAGACTAATCCCATTTTGTGCATTCTCCCTTGGGTGAAGTGCGTTCTGTGAATAGTTTTATATTGTATTAGCTGCAAGTTTGTGTTAGCGGTCATTGAGAAGATATTTTTATTGATCTGTGTCCAGAAGTCTGGGTTGTGAGGAAGGTTTTATGTTTGGAAGTGTTATATAAGTATCTGATATGGATATGAGTTTATAAAGTTTTGAGATAATTTTTTTTGGGTTGGTAATTTTAATAATTTCATCACTTAATTCTGATGGCAGAAGTGTATTGTTGGTTATATTGATTTTGGATTTGATTATGGATTTTAGTTGTTGATAGTGAAGGAATTGGTTCTTCCCCACCCCGTACTTCTGGATTAGCGAGTTAAATGATATGAATTGGTTATTTTGAAATAAATGATGGAGGTGGGTGATTCCCTTTTTTTGCCATGATGGAAAATATATAGGGGTGTTGTGCTGCAAGAAGTCTGGATTGTGCCAGATTGGGGTGTATAGGCATGGTACTAGTTGTAATTTCATGATTTTATGTGTTTTCCACCAGGCTGTTTAGAGTTGAGGAGATTGTGATATTCTTGTATAAGTCCAGTTTTTGGATTGATTGAGGTATGAACAGTAGGTCTGCAAGAGATGTGGTTTTACATAATTGTTGTTCTAATTCTATCCATGAGTTATTGTAATTGTCCTTTTGAGTCCATTTATATAGGTATTGCAGTTGATTTGACAGGAAATAGTGGAGAAAGTTTGGTGCTTCGAGGCCGCCTTGTGATTTTCCTTTTTGTAATGTTGAATGCGAGATCCTGGGTTTTTTGTTTTTCCAATAAAATTGAGTTGTTAGTGTGTCCAGTGTTTGAAACCATTTGTTAGCGGGAGTGATGGGGAGTAGAGAAAATAAATAATTAATCTGGGGTAAGGTTTTCATTTTAACTGTTGCAATACGTCCAATGAGGGTGAGGGGTAGTTTGGTCCAACGTTTAAAATCATCTTCTATGTTTTTTAGTAGAGGGGAGTAATTGAGGGAAAATAAATCTGATAGCCTGGAGGAAATAGTGATACCTAGATATTTTATATTGCCAGTGTTAAGTGGGGGAGAGATATTTTGAGCTGCAGTATCCCATCGGTCTTCAGATAAGGGTATGGTTGATTTTTTCCAGTTTATTGTATAGTGAGAGATTGAGGAGAATTTGTTTATAGTTTTGAAAGTTTCTTTAAGTGACGTGGAGGGTTTTTTTTAAGTATAATAATAAATCATCTGCATAAAGACTAAGTTTGTGTTCTGAGTTATCATTCATAATGCCTTCAATTTTATTGTTTTGTTGTATTGCTGCAGCCAATGGTTCAATAAAGATAGCAAATAGTGATGGGGAGAGTGGGCATCCTTGCCTGGTTCCTTGGTGAAGTGTGAAACTTGGTGAGGTGATCCCATTTGTGGAAGGAAACTTATGTCTAATGTCCTTAACTGGCTTCCAATGTGACCTTTATTTCTGGCCATCCACACCAACGGGGCATGGTCGGTGACCAGGGTGAATTGCCGTCCTAGCAAGTAATATTTCAGCTTGTCCACCGCCCATTTTATTGCCAGACATTCTTTTTCCACAGTTGAGTAATTCTTCTCCCTGGGCAATAGCTTACGGCTAATGTAGGTGATGGGGTGTTCCTCACCTTCTCTTAATTGTGACAGGACGGCACCCACCCCGGTCTCCGATGCATCGGTCTGGACCACAAGGGGGAGTGAGAAATCCGGCGTCACCAGCACCGGGTCGGAGCATAGGGCATCTTTCAGGGCCAAGAACACCCTCTCGACCTCTGGGGTCCACTTCACCCGGTCCGGTTGCTGGTTTCGGGTGAGTTCTGTGAGGGGCCCTGCAATGGAGGAGAAGTGGGGAACAAAACGGCGGTAATAGCTGGCTAAACCCAGGAATACTCTCACCTGTCGTTTGCTAAGGGGGCGGGGCCACTCACGGATTGCCTCGACCTTCCCTACCTGGGGCTTCACGCATCCCCGGCCAATGGTGAACCCCAGATAGTTGGCGTCTTGAAGGCTGAGGCGACACTTTTGGGGGTTGGCCGTGAGCCCCGCCTCCCTTAGAGCCTGAAGCACCGCATTCAGCTGAGCCAGGTGGGTCCCCCACTCCTCCCCGTGTACCACGATGTCATCGAGGTACGCGGCTGCGTACTCCTGGTGGGGACGGAGCACCTGGTCCATCAGCCTTTGGAAGGTGGCTGGGGCCCCGTGTAATCCGAACGGGAGTCGGACATACTGAAAAAGACCGTCGGGGGTCGCGAAGGCGGTCTTCTCCTGGGCTTCCGGGGAGAGGGCCACCTGCCAGTACCCCTTCGTTAGGTCCAGCGTCGAGATGAACCTGGCCTTCCCCAGTCGCTCGATGAGCTCGTCTACTCAGGGCATGCATCGAACTTGGATATGGAATTTAGCTGTCGAAAGTCATTGCAAAACCGCACCGTTACGTCTGGCTTGGGCACCAGAACGATGGGACTACACCACTCACTCCTCGACTCCTCTATTATTCCGGCTTTTAACATTTTTCTAACCTCCTCTTTTATGGCGACCTTTCTAGCCTCAGGGACTCGATAGGGCCGTAGTTTTACCTTCCTTCCGGGGGTGGTGAGGATGGGGTGGTCGATCAGGGTGGTGTAGCCCCGCCTCAGTGGAGAACACCTTCCTGTGCCGCTGTATCAGCTCCTGGAGGTCCTGCTTCTGCGTGGTGTGAGCTGTTCTCCTATGGGAACTGGTTCCGGCTTCCCTGCCTGGGGCTCCTGAGGTGGGGAGAGAGAGAGCAGAGCCTCGTGGGCCACCCACCTTTTCAGGAGATTTATATGGTAAATCTTTGTCTCTTGTCGTCGGCCAGGCTGCCGCACCCGGTAATTCACCTCTCCCATCCTCTCGATCACTTCATATGGGCCCTGCCATCGGGCCAGGAATTTGCATTCCACGGTGGGGACTAGGACCAACACTTTCTCTCCCACCTGAAATTCGCCTGAGCCGTGTGGGCCTCTGCCATGTGCTCCCGCACAAGGGGCCAGAGGGTCGCCATCCGGTCGCGGAGCCCCTCGACATGCTCGACCATCGTGCGGTGGGGGGAGGGCTGGTGCTCCCAAGCCTCCTTGGCCAAGTCCAGCAGTCCCCGGGGCCTTCTCCCGTACAGCAGTTCAAATGGGGAGAAGCCGGTGGATGCCTGTGGTACTTCACGAATAGAAAACATCAAAAAGGGGAGGAGCTGATCCCAGTTCCTCCCGTCCAATTCCATGACCTTTTTCAACATTTTTTTGAGTGTCTGATTAAATCTCTCCACCAGTCCGTCAGTTTGGGGGTGATACACCGACGTGCGTAGCTGTTTGATTCGAAGTAGTTTACACATGTCCCGCATCAACCTCGACATAAAGGGGGTACCTTGATCGGTCTGGATCTCCTCCGGGATGCCGACTCGGGTGAACATCAGGACCAGCTCTCTGGCAATACCCTTCGTGGCCATGGTGCGGAGGGGTATGGCTTCTGGGTACCGAGTGGCATAGTCCAGTACCACTAAGATGTACTGGTACCCGCCGCTGCTCCTCGGTAGGGGTCCCACCAAGTCCATTGCGATACGGCTGAACGGTGTCGCTATAATGGGGAGGGCGATTAGTGGGGCTCTTACGTGCGGTCAAGGGGCTACCATCTGGCACTCGGCGCACTGCCGGCAGTGGTCCTCCACTGCCTTCTTCACTCCTGGCCAATAGAAGCGGGCAACCACCCGCTCGAGGGTCTTCTCCACGCCGAGGTGAGCGCCGAGTAGGTGGCTGTGCGCTAGCTGGAGTACCGATGGGGCGAAAGCGCGAGGCACCAGCAGCTGCTCGATCTGCTCCCCGGCCTCCATCACCACCCGATACAGGAGCTGGTTTTTAATTGCAAGAATGGGTGGGTTAAAGGTCTTACCCCTTGCAAGGGTTGGCCGTCCACCACTGCCACCTGGCTCAAGGCGCTGGAGAGGTTGGGGTCCTCTAGCTGCGCGGCTCCAAACCGTCCCGTCAGCCGTGCCGGCAGGGGTGGGGCGTCCGAGCCCAAGGGGAACATCTCGAGGAGGTCGTCGCCCTCCTCGGCGGGGGAGAGGGGTCTCCTCTCGGGGGCCGTGGCCCGGGTCTCTTCCTCGGCCCTTTCAGCAGCCGCACTGGCCGCGCCCTCGGAGAGGGGATCCGTGGAGTCCCCTGGCTCTCCCTCCTGGAAACCACATAAGGGGGGGCTGTGGCGGGGTCTTCAGCTGCGGGGCTGGCTCCGCTCTCCGTCCCGACCCACCAGGGAACGCCACAGGGCAGGGAACAGGGCCGCATCCCGCCCAATAAGGACCTCTACTGGCAGCTCCGGCACAAGCCCCACCATCCCCTTGAATACTCCCTTGGTGGTCTGCACGCTAATACTCGCCGTGGGATACTGCCGGGTTTCTCCGTGGATACAGGTCACGGCGAGCTTTCCTGGGAGGAGGGGACCTGGGGCGTACTCGGGGCGCACCAGGGTCACTGCGCTGCCCGAATCCAGGAGGGCTGAGGCATCTTGTCCATTGAGCCGGACCGGGGTCACTGCGGAGGGCCCGTCCGTCTGGCCCCAGCAGAACCGTGAGGAGGACCGCAGGGGCTTTCGGGGAGTGGAGTCTGACGACGCCGTCGGCATGGCCACATCCTGGGAGTGGGGGCACCCCCAGGACAGGTGTC
>JAOPHQ010000968.1:0-51793 GCA_030340625.1 Merluccius polli
ACCAGCTGCTGGAGGTCCTGCAGGGACATTTCTCGTATACCTGGGCCTCCACTGGGACAGCGAGAGAGAAGGGAGATTAGGTTAGGATGCAAGCAAACAGTGATAATCATACACCAAAGTGTATGGTGGACATTTAATACTCTTTACTTAGTCTGAAATGTTCTTGTTTTAGAAGACAAACGTATACAATGTTCTCTCAATAAAGAGAAAGTGTGAATAGAAAAAAGAAAAAACACAAAGAAAGCAAAAATTGCAGCCATAAAAGTAAAGAAAATTCTATTTAGTGGAGACTGACACATCCAGTTATGTTACATTATGATCGTTATTTAGATTTTATTTAATTATGTATTAAGTCTAATTTAGAATTTAGGCTTTTTTCTTTTACTCTGTATAGTTGGAGAGGTCCACATGCTAGTATATAGGGCTTGTACACCAAAATGCATCATGGGATTTTTTTCTTGGAGATACTGCCATATTGAGAGGACTCGAGAGTTGTAGTATTGTAAAATCCTAAAATCAACGTAAATATACCGTAACCAAGGTAATGAAAACTTTGTTTTGCCACGGTCTCACAATGAGAAATGCTGTGTGGCAGTTTCAAACACTACAATGTCTCCCCATAATGACAAAATATTTCACCCACTAGATTACTAACCAATGACAAAAAAAACATGACTACAACACAAATAACTAACATTACAGTGTCCCTATGCTTCCCAAAATACAACATTACTACAAGCCTATAGCCCTGTTGACTTTTACACTGAGACACTTGAGTCAGTGCGTCACATCAACGCTGGTACTTCCTCTGGAGCTCCTGTTGGACCTGCTGGGTGTTGGCTCCATCCGGACGCATGAAGCCCCAGCAGACGCTGCTGTAGGTTGGAGGGGAGCTGAAGCTAAAGGTAGTGAACAGAGACATTAAGGGATCACAGAGGGGTAGGTGAGGCTCCCATGGCAGACGGCCGTAGACGCAATATGAGGTAGGGCTGCAATGATGAGTCGATAAAATCGATCAGGTGATCGACAGAAAATTAATCGGATACAATTTTTATAATTGATTAATCGTTTCGGTCATTTATCGAGTACAAATAACAAATATTTGCTGCTTGATGCTTCAGAAATTCAAGTGTTTGGTTCCGGATCATTAAACAATTTCTTGGCTGCTTGTCAGATAAAGCAAGCAACTATAAGACATCACTTTGGACCTGTGGTCACTTGTGGCGGCATTTGCTATTATTTTATTAATTTATTCATCAACCAAACGCTTAATCAATTAAGTTGCAGCCCAAATATGAGGTGAATCTAAGTCTAGGATAATGAGGTCTATGGCCCCAATACAATGTATACCGGGGTATGCTGTATCACCTACATACACAAATAAAATCTATTACTTCTAATCATCGTCTGATTTCTTGAATATGGCCTTGGAGTCCACCGCCGTGGGGAGTGCAAGTGTGAAAGAGTAACACTACTGGTTAGAACCATAATAACTCATTTGATCGCCATTTGACGCCTTCTCAGTATTCAGAGAAGGTGTCACGTTGACGGATGCCAACTTTTCCCGCCACTTTAATCCCAAGGACAAAGTTGATACTCAGCACTTAGTCTTGGCCAGCCTTGCAATCCGGTTGATGGACAGCACACATGAAATGTGAGGACCGTGTTTTGAAGTTATAATGGCAGGCAGCATATAATAAAGATTTAAATAGGGCCGTTGTATTGAGAATAACTTGGCAGTTCCCTTTATCCAGAATAGAAAAAAAATGCACTTTCTATGTGAGGACAGCAGCAGTATAGAGGGATATTTACCTGGCAGGCCCCGAGAGAGGACTGGCCTGAACTGAGAGTTTTTATCCAGGAACTCCCTCAGGCCCAGCAGCTTCCTGAAGTACCCACTCCAGGTGGGCCCGCACCGACCGCACTCTCCAACTGAAACAAAACAGGTTGTGGACGACGAGTGTTTTACATAGTAAGGATGCAAGAGGGCTTGTACATCAGAATGCATCATGGGATTTTTTGTTGGTGATACTCTGCCATATTGAGAGGACTCAAGAGATTAAATATACCGTAACCTAGGCTAATGACAACTCCATGTGTCTCCCCATAATGACAAATAATTTCATGATTAATTACTAAACAATGACCAAAAAACACAATAACTAACATTACAATGCTCCTATGCTTCCAAAATGGAGGCGGCCTTTGCGATATGACATTGCGATGTACAAGCCATCATTTAGCAGACCTCTTTTTTCCAAAGACACTTAGATGTGGGGCTGAGATGAGAGGCCTTAGCATACTATCACTATGAAAAATAAAAGACAAAAAACAAACAAAATGGACCGAGTACAATATTAGGTAAGACACTTACAATGTTGACATGCTGATTGCCCGCATTGATGGTCGTCTCAACAGCTAGACTCCCATCCCAGATGTTCCTGTGGTTACAAAAACCAGTCAGCAGGTAAGCAGACGAAGATACCGCAGCGTGAACACCCCAACATTTTACTACTAATTATAAGATAAGATGCACTTTAATTAATCACAGATGGGAAATGTTGATGTCACAGTGGAAGTACAGAACAGTTAATTAATTAAAAAATCTGAATTAAAAAGAACAAATTTAAATTCAGACGTCTGGCCCCTCCCCCTCCGTTCAGACAAATACGCCTGGCCCCTTCAGACAGATTTCCATTTCTCGCTATCGCAAGAGTATTAAACATACTAAACCGTCTATTTTCTCTAAAAGAAAAACCAACAACTGCACTAAAAGCTTTTGTTGATAAGAAAGATGTGTTTGCTGTACTTTCGATAGGATTTGGTAAACATTTAATTTACGTCACGCATTTCGTTGCTTTGATTGGTTGTAGTCTGTCCAATTGCTGGGGCGATAACTCCCTTTGGAAATCAAAAATGAAGTGAGCGGTTCCAGACTAATATGCATTTACGAATTGGTCTGGCAGTGCCAGGCCATCTAGCCAGTAATCAGTGGTGTAACACCACCGCATTACAGCGCTGTGCGACTACGCTACCAACCCCAGGATGCGGCTGAAGTAGATGCAGATCCCGCTGTGCTTCCCGGAGAAGATGACCTCGGGACCCGCTGTCACCGGCGCCATGGGGGTGGAGCAGATGTTGGGGTTGAAGTGAGTGGCGAGGTGAGGCGTCATTCCTGAGGGACACGAGATCAAGATAAATACACAAAGAATGATATATCATACAGAATGGTTGGTCCGCCAGCCAATAGGATGGCAGAACCCGATCATCATGGACACGATGGACAAATTGGCTAAACGTTTAGATCCATTTAAACGATTTCATTAATAATACGGATGTCCGATATTGGCTTTTTTACCGATAACCGATAACCGATATTGTTCAACTCTTAATTTCCGATACCGATATCAACCGATACCGATACCGATATATGCGGCCACGTGAAACCTCCGCTTTACACTCATTGCAAACCGCAATAGGCTTCATGCCGAGCGTCACGTGACCAAACCGGAAAACAGGTCTCCTGACTTCGGCTTGCCGGAACAGCCGGTAGCAGCGGTAGGAACTGACGGCGACAGCTATTGACTTGGCCTAGTTAGCCCTTTTTACTGTTGGCGTTTTATTTGATTTTAACATCTGAATGTTAGTGAGAAGAAAAGATGGATGAAAAAAAACAGAAAAAAAAACAGCGGTTAAAGCTAGCGAGTGAGTCCGGGAGAGGGCTACTCTCCTCAGACACATTACTCTGCAGCCCCGGTGACGGTCTGGAAGTGCGGATTAATAAATAAAATAATGTGAGCGCAGTACAGCAGACCTGAACCGGCTGTGATGAGACTGTTTCGCAGAATGCATTAGTATGTTGCGCTGACCCCTATTTTACTATTCAACGTAGAAACTTTGAAATAATTCCAAACCACCGACATAACCACAGCTACAACTAGCGTCCCGCTACACGGCCGCACAGCCCAGGCTCGTTATTGAGACGGCGCGGCGCGTTTGATGATGTCATCAAACCACGTCCTCACTTGAAACATAACAGATGTCTGAAATTATTTCAAAATTGATTTCGGTATCGGTTTTTTAAAAACCGATACCGATATTGATTTTTTATGCCAATATCGGCCAATAATATCGGTGGGCCGATAATATCTTATCTGCTTATATTAATAAGCATTGAAGCATAAGCATAAATATTATATATATTCTAATTTAGCTTCATGGGTTGCCAAAGACAAATAGGGTCCAGTCAACAACACAAACATGTTACCCAACAGAATAATAATAATAACAACAACAACAACAACAACAACAACAACAACAACAACAACAATAATAATAATAATAAATAAATATTAACAATTAATAATAGATTATTATCACACTTAATACATTGGACCTATAGAGCACTTTTCATTAAGTATCTCAAAGATAATTTACAATAGAACACTAGGAGGCTAAAAGAAATACAAAAAAAAGGTAATAAATAGGACAGGGTCCTGGCCATGCATGGGAACTCACCCAGTACAGGGGAGCCAAACATGGGGCCGGCTGTGGCCGGAGTCTGGAAGGCAGAGGGGAACTTCATCTGTGCTTCACCTCCGTACCTGATTTAAATAAAACATTTACAACATTTATACAGTGAGTGAGTGCGTTAGGGCTGCAACTAACGACTATTTTCATTTTGTCGATTAATGTCCCCCTTTTTTTTTTTGGATTAATCGATTTTACTCTATATCGCATTTAATCATAAATAGCAAATACCATCACAAGTTACCAGAGTCCAAAGGTTTGTCTCAACTGTGCTTACTTTATCTGACAAGCAGAGAAGTACAAGAAAAACTAAAGTATTCATTTTATAATGATCCATGAACCATGTTAATCGACTAATTGTTGCAGCCCTCGAGTGAGTGAGAGTGCGTGTGTGTCCCTGCACTGACCTGAAGAAAGCTCTGGTGGCCCACTGTGACACCTCCCGGTCAGATGCAGCACTGGAGCAGGCCAGGATCAGGGCGGTGGCGCAGGCCTGCTCCTCCTACAACAACCGACGATGTCATCATTAAGGACAGAGGTCACATGACTGCAAGTACATTGCTATTGTCCTGAAGACCACACTCCAATAGTGTTTCTCAAATATGGGTACATATGAAGTAGACTTCATGTGTACCCATATTTGACCCATATACCCAACTGTACATGGGTACACTTTGAAGGATTGCAGGGGGTACCAGGAAAATGGAAAACAATTCTGACTCTGAATACCACTTTAATAGAATGACGTAAAGCTGAATACTTGCATACAAGTTTGGTCAATCTTTCTAATGAATGACAACAATCATAAGTGAAGCACAACTCCACTTGTACTCCAACTGTACGTATTCACAACAACAGTTTAATGTTCATGTTTATGAATAACATGCACGTACATTTCCCTCCCCAAATTGTTTTGTGCTGGTAAAGCACAAGATATCTTTCTTTATACCTAATCAAACACTCGACTTGCATTCATGAATTGACATCTTTTCATAAACACAAGTCGAACCAACAAACTAGACACTTGGTTTTGAATCCATACCCGGTGCAGTTTGAAGAAGCGCTCCACCTCCTCACTCTCTCCTCCGGCGCAGGTCACCAGGAGGTGCCTGAGCTGGTCCACCGGGCGCAGCTTGTGAAAGATGTGACTCCCCTTTAGGGAAAAAGATTATCCATTCAGGATAAAGCATGAATGCACCGTTAATTACATTTAGGCTACAACCATTTATCGACTACGGACAGGTAAGGCAGAAAGCTCATTGTGTAAATGAAGAGTGCAATTGCTATTCCTAAGATGAATTTTGTAGTACGGTAAAGCCTATTTTTGTATAGATAGATAGATAGATAGATAGATAGATATTTATCTATTTTTGTATACTCCTGTGTGAATCAACTACTTGACAAATTAGTATTTTCTCTCTTTTTTTTAAATTACTTCACTGTAATGCAGCCTAAGGAAAGGACACTTACTAATACTGCCATATCGCGATATCCAAAATCTTAGACAATATCTAGTCTCATATCACGATGTCGAATACCCAGCCCTACTTCCTGGTTAAATAAAATAAATAAATTGACGTTTACCTTTGCGGAGAGGAGCACAAACTTCTGCTGGGGTACGTTGTGCTGCTGGACCACCACGGGGGAGTCAGTGAGCGGGATCAGGTCTCGGTTGAGGGGGGTGGACACCCTGCTGGGTCGCTCCTCGTCGATGGCACTGAGAGCCCAGGAGTGGCCGTCTACGTTGGACATCATCTGCATCCAGATGGAGAGAAAAAGAAAAAGAATAAACACTTAAAGGTGCCGTGTGTAGGATGTAGTGGCATCTAGTGGTGGGTCCCATTCCAACGACGTAGAGAAGCTACTGTGGCCTCTACTGGCCTGTAAGGTGCCAGTAGGAACATCCAAAATGACGTCATCATCTACGACAGCGATTAACAATTAATCGAAAAAATGAACGTTAGATGAATCGACTATAAACAGTTGCAGCCCTAATCCACAGGCGCGTTTGCCTTGCCGGTCCCTACCTCAGCCTCCATTAGGGGCTTCTTGAAGGGGAAGGAGTCGTGGTTGATGCACCACAGCAGGTCACTGTCCTCCGTTTCAGATGCAGCCATCAACAGAACTCCTGCCAGGACAGAAAGATGCTCATTACACCAACATCCTCGCCAACGCATCCAAGGCACTTTCTGGCGCATCAGCCTTAGGGATGCAAGAAAAAAAAAAACTCTAAAAAACTCTAATCGTGTACTCGTTTTGTCTGCGATAGTTTCCACCAGTGCACACATATCGAAAGTCAGTTTAAACTGTATTTTATGTGTATGTATTTTATACTGTCTATGTGTGTTACACCCACACCACAGCGCCACTGGCCATGCTTTTTACTGTTGTAGAGCAAGCAGGATACACTTCTAAAACAGTGATTTTAATGTTATATCCATTGGGGATAAATAAACCGTCCGGTTTATTTGTGTTTGTTAGGCTATTGTGTACGGCAGGGTACTTTGTAATTCGCCTATGCACCAAGACGATTTTCGATTACAATATTTTCTTGACGCATACTTATTTCAGTACACTTTTGCCCTCCTAATTAGCATCAATTATAGTATTGTGATCCATCATTTTGTTGCCAAAGTAAGTTACATAATCTTTATTTTAGCCCAAAGCTTCTTACTACACGTAGACTGAATTTGTTGGGGGACTTTTATTGGCAAAGTTGCATATTAATGTGCTTGAAATTCATTAAGCTGACAAATGTGTCATTACAACGCAGTGCTACGAGGGACTTTACCTGTAGACAGTGATAGCTGCTGCCAACAGAAATGTGCCTGTACCCACCATACAGCTGAAACAACTAGTCGATTTATCTGTCAATTTATCAAATAAATGCCTCAGGAATGTAAATTTCTGATTATCCAATAAATACTTTCGTTTTGGTTTTCTTGGCTGCTTGTCAAGTCTAAACAAGCTTATTTAATACGTCGCTTTGCACATTGGGTGATGCTTGGCTCAACTCGACTAAATGCTTGGCTCAACTCGAGCCTGAGGACAATCTGCCAGGTTTTGTTGCTTAAAAAACTGGGTGGAAGAAAACCTGCATTGCAGAACCAATCAAAAGTCTTTAGGGCGGTCATTCATATTAGGTCAGAGACATGCAGAAGTCCTGTGTGCTTGTGAACACCGTCGTACCGGCAACCCGCGCATTATGGGATGGCTCAGCCGCAGTCATAGAAGAAAGCCCCTTCAAAGTTTGTTGTCGTTTGTCGTGTTTGCGGTCACCGTGAATCCTTAATTGCACTGGATTGAGCGCTCATTCGATAAAACGGAATCAAATAATCAAACGATGCTCAGGAAGATATTGTGGTGGATATTGTTGATTTGTTTTGACGCAGCCCTAGCTCACATTAAATCCAGGTGCTTTCAACATGACTTCTCACCAAATGCCACTGTTCTGCCTTGCAGTACCTTTGCTGTAGAGAGCCTTGTGGACCTTGGCGGGTTTCTGTAGCGTGGATGAGGCAGAGAAGCCTGGAGGCAAGCGCACGTGGACCAGGGCAAGGGTGCACGGCCGCTGCCCCGCATTTTTATTATGGGGAGGGGGGGCAAAGGGCGTGGTGCAGAAGTAGAGGCGGACGCCTACGTTGAATGAACAAAACAACAAATAAAAAAATTAAAGGGGAATACACAATTTACTTTCAAGTGGGGCTGAACAATAAATCGAAATATCAAAATCGCAATATGGCAAAGTGCAATATCCAAATTGCAGGAGCTGCACATTTTTGGATAAGGGTAAAATGTGTAAATGTAAATATATAAAACCATTATAAGTACTGTAGTGCTGCAGAGATGCCCTGGCCAACACATTTTCTACTCCAGATGTAAGAAAACATGTTTGTTTGGTATAGACCCCAGCAAATGTCACATCGTGATTTTAATAGGTTTTTCAGAAAATTAAAATAAAAATTGTGATCATTGTGATCCCACCCACTAATAGTGAATCATATTGCAAGCGCAATATCTGTCAAAATAATGACAAAATTATTTTTTGACCATATCGTTCAGCCCTACTTTCAAGCCACTTTTTTTTTATACATACATCGAATTGAATTAAACACAGACAAAGCGCTCGGTTCGTCTTACCTGCGTGGGTGATGGCCAGGAGGTGGCAGTTTGAAGACTCGGACCGTTCGATCACAGAGATCTGGACGATAGGCTTGAACACTGAACGATCGATTGTCCTGCAAACAGAACCCAATGCTATCAATTAGAACGAAGTGGGGAGAAACAGAGAAAGTACTTTAGTATTTATAGTTTCAAGCAACAAAACGTACTTGGCGATGTTTCCAGCCGCGTTTACGATGGCGTTCTGACACATGGACGCCACGCGGCTCATGCCCTGGCCGTTAGAACCGAGGTCATACACCTGGAAGGAAAGACATTTAAACATTTAAAAATATGTAATCACTCACCAATAGGATATACCTGGATTAGAATACAGTGTTTCAGTGTTTCAATACCTGCAGCATCCCTTTCTCGGAGCGTGTGTAGAGAATGTTGCGGGAGTTGTCGACGGCGATCTGCAAAATAGGATCTGCGGAGCACAACGACAAAAACACATTTACAGTGACAAACAAGATCAGAATTCATCACCCGCCACTACCCCCACAGCATGTAGTTTAGTTTTTTTAATTATAAAATTAAAAAAACGAATGGACTAATTAATGGATCATTTTATAATGACCCATTAATCAAACATTTGAATTTCTGCTGCATCAAGTAGCAAATGTTTGGTATTTGTACTTGATTAATAACCTAAACAATTAACCGAATATAATGTATATAAAAAATATTAGATTAATTTTCCGTCGATCGACTAATCAATTGAATCAACCAATCGTAGCCCTAGAGTCCACCTCCTCCTCACCATCCTCAGAGAAGGAGAACTGCAGCACGGAGGGGATGAGGAAGGACAGGCTGCTCTTGGAGTGGTTGATTTTGCGGCAGCGTTGGCTAAACCAGCCCGCCTCCGCCTGGTACGCCATCTCGTACAGGCAGCCGTCCTTGCCCGCCAGGAACATGCGACCCCTGATCGGTGGCGGTAATGGCGTGGATGTACACGTTGTCTGTGGGGATGGAGTAGAGGGGGTCGGGCAGCAGCTGCATGCCTCCGCACATGCTGTCGTTCAGACCTAGAAGGGGGCAGGACGAGGACAGAGGGAAAAGCAAATATATAACAATGGCTGGGCAATAATTCAATATTAGCGTTTATCGTCTTTGAATGATATTGTATCGTCATTAAATGAAGATATCAACCCGGTTTTATAGCATAAATGAACTACGATAAGATATGCCTTTAAAATGACCAAATATGAGGTTTGAAGCGTCAGTGAGAAAGGAAAACTAGTTTAAGTCCAATACTTTAAATTTCCATATACTTAAATGTAATAACCCTCTGTTAGACTGTTCGGAATGGTATTTTGAGTTCATAAGCATATCGTGATATTTATCTATATTGTGTAGAATTCCCCATAATTATTGTGATAATACATTTTTTTCCATATCGCCCAGCCCTAACCCTTCCCATGTTTACACAACTTCATAAAATCTCAGATTCTGTTTTGCTCACTTTAATCTAGGTCAAATCAATGAACATGCTGCCAGAACTGCAGGGCAGACAAAGATTTAATTCTACTTCCCACAGCCTTCTGGAACACAGAAAGTGCAACAACAGAAAAAGCAGAGGTCTGCATGGGACTCACCCGCCTGGCCTTTAGGAAAGCTGAGCCCCAGGATGACAACGTCTACGGACGTCGCGAGCACCAGCAAGTAGTCGATGTGCTGCTGAAACATCCCTAACAACAGATAGCGACAGGTCAATCTTGTGTTACTCCGAGTGAGGAGAAAACAATCATGTTTGCAGGACACTGGTAAAAATCAAGTTTAAAGTAATACATTAGTTCAAGTAAAATAGCTATTAAGTGTTCATAGTTACCTGGCTTCGGTTTTTACCAGTCCCACAGAAAGGATGGTTTCAATGAGACCATCAAAGTACGCCACATCACCTCTGAAATAAAAAAAAAAGTCCTTAGTTGGGTTTAATGGTAGTGGCATGATTTAGTTGGTGTGTGTGTGTGTGTGTGTGTGTGTGTGTGTGTGTGTGTGTGTGTGTGTGTGTGTGTGTGTGTGTGTGTGTGTGTGTGTATATATATATATATATATATATATATATATATATATATATATATATATATATATATATATATATATATATATATATATACATAAATAAATAAATAAATAAAAGAAAGTCAAATGTACACACCCATCTTCATAATTCCACATGAAGATATCATTGTCAATGGTCAGCCAGGCTCGAGAGATCTCAGGAAAAACGCCCATCATGCAATTACACTGCATATCTGTCATGGTTGTTAAGGAATAACAAAGCCATGATCACACTGGGCTAGCCTGTGGAAATACTGAAAACGGGTGACTCCAGGAACAAAAGCTCAATGTAAACATATATTGCACTAGATGCGTTTGCTTAGGGTGAGATGGAGAAAGGATACGGCTGAACTGCTCCACAAGTTCAGGAGGTAGAGGAACTCTGCGGACCGCGCTGAGCTCCGGGAGGTGAGGCACGCTCAGTAGACCAGGTCCCTGCAAGGGGTAGTCCATGTCTGACGTACCGGACAGCGACGGAGCATCTGCAGTACGAGTTGGGAAAAGGTGGATATATACGAGTCCTTAAAAAAACATTACATGGAGGACCGGCCAATTGACAGGATGTCCTCGTTTTCCGGGGACGGCCACCGTTTCTGGAGGCCTTTCCCCTGCTGGAGCTGTCCCAGGAAATGTCACCTTTTTCAAAAAATAGGATTTTTAAAATATATTAAGAGATTTTGAAATGGCAAAGGTTCCAGCTTACTCATGAATATGAATTTTGCAACCTCACTACACAGGGGTCCATCTATCAATACAATATAGAACCGATCATAAACAATAGGCCATCAATACAATATAGAACCGATCATAAACAATAGGCTATCAATACAACATAGAACCGATCATAAACAATAGGCTATCAATACAATATAGAACCGATCATAAACAATAGGCTATCAATACAATATAGAACCGATCATAAACAATAGGTAATCAATACAATATAGAACCGATCATAAACAACAGGCTATCAAGAGAGCGATTCTCTACTTGAGTAGTCTATTTTTGGATTATTTTTGGCTGGTTTACCAAATAACACATCATAGTAAACCAGTGGTCATGTACTGCCCAATCTTTTACTACAGTACTACATTTACAATGATAAGAATAGGCAAAACGTCAGGCAAAACGTCCCCTCTTTTCCATTTCAGAAATAACAACATCAGACACTTTGCTGATATATGGACCACCAAACTCGCTCGCCCCCCCCCCCCCCCCCCCACACACACACACACACACACACACACACCACCACCTCTCCATCCACCGTCCATCAGCAAGCGGCGGGCTTGGACCACACTCACTGTGGGAGAACACGGACAGCAGGTCCGACAGGTCGGGGAAGCAGCGGTCCTCCTGCAGGTGTCGGTCCACGATCCGGCCGGAGTTCTCCAGCGCCTCGGCGAACCCGGCGGCGGCGGCGGGGCTAGCGGCTCCGAGGACGGGCGGCATGGCGCTGCTCAGATCCACAACTCTGGCACAACTTAGTTGGGGAACACAGAGCAGGTGTTAACTCAGAAGCGCCGATAGCACACGTACATGAATGAGAAACGACACAGCTCGAATAAACCAACTGGACCAAAAGGCGGGGTCGACGTTTCTCTGGTGAATACGGCGACCCGGCACGTTTGAAGCCATAGACGCAGGGTTGGAGCTAGCCCATGTCATGCCAGTGGATAAGCTAACTGCTAGTTAGCTAGGGCTAATATTGAACCACTAAATGAAAGGTAAACATTTATTATTATTATTACCGATCAAAAAGGACGTGCGGTGCGGTGCGGTGCGGCCAACTCCTTTGGCCAACAAAGTCACTTCCCGGCTGAACTTGGCACTACTTTGAATGCGTTAACACTCCGAAGAACTTGTCAGAAACCGCCAATCTCATGCACCTCAAGTGAATGGTTGCGGCCGGGAGACGTATTTCCGGTGGACGCGGTGCGCAATGATGACGTTTTGTAGGACAAATCCGATGTATTTCCAGCACAAGGATATGGATTTATGATTTTTTTTTATATATCCACCGCGTTTCAGTGTTTGACTTCTGTAAAATGACTCTAAATGTGACTTTAAATCTATTGAACCACGGAGGTACCAGCA
Organism: Merluccius polli; assembly: GCA_030340625.1. Taxonomy (NCBI): domain Eukaryota; kingdom Metazoa; phylum Chordata; class Actinopteri; order Gadiformes; family Merlucciidae; genus Merluccius; species Merluccius polli. The sequence continues at coordinate 12,853 of JAOPHQ010000968.1, forward strand.
CTTGCTTGAACTACAATATTGCGTGAACTACAGTTAAAAAAAATGTTTAAAAAAGTCGCGCCACTCTGACGTCGTCACTGTCCAGCTTTAAATTAGCCCGCGAGCGCCGCGGCCCATCGTTAGTTTTTAGCCGTGATCAACACGGTCATAGTTACTAGTTACTAGTTACTTTGTAGATTCAGATTAACAATACAAAATATAATCAATAAACACATATTATTATATCAATAATGCTATATATATATATATATATATATATATATATATATATATATATATATATATATATATATATATATATATATAGGCTATATGGCTGCAACATTAAAGCGATGAAAACATTAATGTATCATAACTTTAATAATCCATTAATCTATACGAATATATATTATTCTGAAATGGGCCATTCTGCATAATGAGTACTTTTACTTTTGGTACTTCAAGTATATATTTGATGCTAATATTATTGTAGGCTACTTTCACTGAAGTAACATTTTCAATGTAGGATTTTTACTTGTAACAGAGTATTTCTACAGTGTGGTGTTACTACTTTTACTTTAGTAAAAGATCTGAGCACTTCCTCCACCACTGGTACAGAAGACACAGATGGCCAATGTTAGAGACTTTTAACACACTTTTAATTTACATAAACTTTTAATTTCTCATAAATATTGAAAATAATATACTTTATCATAACATGAAAATTCACATAAATTAAGCAATGATGACACCAGACATTTATTTATTTGTATTTTATTAATGAGCAGATTTTACAAAAGTTGGTGTAATTTGATGAAAAAAGTCAACCCCAAACATGTCACATTATATAATTTACAATAGCTTATTGGTTCTGACAAAAGTATGTTTTTGTATTTCATAAAAATCTGTTAAATTATAAATTAGAAAAAAAAATCTGTTCCCTGCAATTTCTTTTTAGGGTTAAAGTGACCGCATGCAGCGCAACAAGGTAACAATATACAATATTAACCCTTATGAGAACTGGACTAGGCTAAAAAACATTTACCTTTTCTGACTTTCACACAATTTATTGGAGATGGTTTTCACTGAGCAATATAATGGCTAACTGGAGTGTTGAATCAGTTAAAGTTAAATAACAAATCTCACAATAATATTGCACAAGTAAAGTATATTAGAAAATGTTGCCTGGTGGAGAGCTGCTCCACGCCGGCTCCATCTAGTGGCCTTCCAGAAACTGTTTGCTCTTGTTATCTCAAGCATAGGAATACCTCTATAGAGTCTCCTATCTCCCTCCGAGTAGAAGAGACAGTGATCCAGTGTAGGGGCTGGACCAAAATAAACCAGTGTCGTTTTGTTTCACCACAGCCCTTAACATTTCATGTTCTGCTTTTTGGTAATAATCTTGAAGATTTTCATGTGAATAAATGTGTTAAGTCACTATCGCCAAATGAGGTACAAAGTGGCCCTATGGCCTACTGATGAAAGCCCTTGCATTTGCAGTATTATGAATGCTTAGGTGTCATTTTTAGTAGGGATGCTAGGGACATGTCCCCACCAATGTCATGAAACCAGTAAATTGTCCATTGCAATCAAACTGAAAATGTATTTATAGAGACAGTGTGAAAATTAATTAAATCATCTGTCATCATCATCGTCAATCATCTCCTACAAAGTGAAACGACGGGTCTGCCAAATCGACAATCTCTCCCATCATCTGATCTGCAATGAACCGGCCAATCAACAACTTCCTCTGAAAGTATATATAGAGATCTATTAGGTGTCTATATTTCCACGTTTTTAGACGGCTATTAGACGTCTATATTTTGACACTTTTTAGGTGTCCCACCCAAACCCTAATCCTAAAAGCAAACCCTGGAACCATAAACCAAACCCTAAAACCTAACCCCAATAGGAAACCCTAAAACCAAACCTTGGAACCTTCAACCTTGGAACCTTTACCATTAGGGTGAGTGGTTAGTTAGTTAGTTCTTCTTTAATAACTTTTTTCTGAAGGTCGAAAGCCTCAGAACCGATGTCCGTCTGATGGTTTCTCAGGACGCTGAACACGCCAGTGTTAGTCCTGAGTCATTGCGACATTCCGTTCCTAACCCCTAACCCCTAACCCCTAACCCCTAACCCTATCCCTAACCCCAAACCCTAACCTTAATATGAAACCGTAACCCTAATTGGAAACCGTAACCCTAACCCTAATTTGTGGCGTACAGTTCCCGTAATGTTTGGGCCACTCTGCTTGTCAGCTTACGTCCACTCGTCAGCGATATCTTCCTGTAAATAATGTCCGACTCCTGGACGGTGCCCGTCCTGGGAACCAGCTTCCCGCCGTCTCTCCGCCGGCTCTCGGCCCACGGCCCGGCGTAGGAGCCGGACATCCAGTGTACCGTGTAGCCACCGTTAGTCGTCTTCTGCATCACTCTGGCTATCTGCGGGCGCTCTTTGTTCCCGGGGCAGCGGACGGCCACCATGTCCATGAGCTCCACCGGTGTCGCGGCCGCATCTCCGGCCGCCGTCTTCGATCGCCTCTGCAGAGGAGAGGCAGATGTAGTGGTGAAGTGATCAAGGGTGAAGTAGTGAGTCACACATGGGGGGGGGGGGGGGGGGGGTACCAATCGGGTCGGGAGTGTGGGGTCGTCTAATTACATAATCGCTATGTTAACTTTGAGCCAACCGTGCATTCCACAATGTCTGGGAGTGCAGCATAAGCCACATAGAGATGCACTTAAACGTTAAATTGTAAAAGAACCGGCATGTTATGTGCATGTTATTTGGTGTAATCATGTAATCATCATCAACATTAAATGCTTAAATTAAATACTTACAGTTTAGTGAAAAACAAAACTTCATTTTGTTAAGGAGGTATTGAGATTCAAGGTGGAATTATTTTACAATTACAATTGTTCATAACCAATATTAAAACGCCCCAAAAAAAGACATTTTCCAAAGTACCCTCTGCCATCCTTCAAAGTACCCCTAGGTACGCGTACCCCCATTTGAGAACCACTGATTGAGGACCCACCCTGCATGGTCTTCCCTCCTCAGTGTCCAGGTCATCCGTCTCCATCAGTGTGGCCTGGGGGCGTTTCCCAGAGGTCGGGCTGCCTAGCAGGGCAGAGATGGCTTGGTTCCTGGCGCTGGTGTTCACCTCCTCATCCTCCTCGTCGCGGTCTAGGTGCTCCATCAGCAGTTTGAACTGAGCCAAGGAGGCAGGGAGTTCAAAGTATGACGATGATAGATTGTATGATATGTTTTTGGTCTGGTTATAAACATGATACATTAAGTACATCTGCGAGTTCTGACTGGAAAGTGAGTCCCCCCATTTTTTAGCTGTAAATGTCAAGTTTCATTTCTAGTAAGGGTTTTGTTTTTATTATACATTTCTACTTACAATATTCAAGAATAGCAATTTTGTCATCATATTGCATATAAAAATCTGATGTTCTGATAACGATCATCATTCAAATTCATCATTTGAAAAGTCAAATTTCTAAATCCCGCCAACAACAAGCATTTTCAACTACTTACATCCAAGAATTGCTTTACGATATTTCTTTTGACTTGGCAGCTGAGGTCAGAACCGACCAGTCCAGTGTTCAGGAAGTCCAGTGTCTGTCGTGGGTCGAAGCGCACGTTAGACTTCCTGTTCACCGCCTTGTCATAGACCTTGGCTGGATCCGTTGGCGAGTACTTCTGTATTTTACTGCGATACAAAACAAAAAGGCTTATTTTAGTTTGTTCATCTCTCTTTTTAACATTGAGTCATTTAAACGTCAAGAAATTTGCGGTTTGTCGTCAAACCGTTGAAGTATAAGACTGTGAAAATACGTACCCGTCGGAGAAGCCGTAGAGGGTCTTCAGGTGCTGCTTGAGCACCAGCAGCAGCAGCACCCCCTGGGAGGCGCTGGAGAACTCCAGGAGAGGACCGGGGCGGTCCGGGAGACGCTCCATCACCTCATCCACATCTTCCAGGTCAGAGTCCGAGTCCGACTCCGACTCCGGGGGCTGAGGTGATGATTCTTTTGGCCTTGATACTGCTTCTTCATCATCTTCATCACAAGGGTTCGATCTCGCGTTATCTCGCTCGTCATTCTCCTCAGCTCCGGAACAAGGTTTCTTCCCCTGAGGAGGTGTTTTCCTCATCTTCTTCTTTCGTGCTGGATTTTTGCGTAAAGACTGCACAGAGGGCAACATTTAATACAACTTGTCATCAGATCAATCGTTCTCAAACAGTTGTAGGTGTCAATATTCCCACGACCCCAACATCTTTTCAATCCGCCAATTTAGATTTTAGCCTGCTCCCAGGTCCGATCAGGGCGCCTCTTTCCTGACCAGTACTTTCCACTTCCCCTGCATCGTTAGTCTACTTTGGATACCAACGCCAATGGCATCTATTACAATAGGGGACATTTACAGGGTCTCCCAAAAAAATAAGAATCAAAAATGCATCATGGAATATCTATCTGGCACCTCCCACGACCCCCATCCTGCATACCAGAAACTATATTATTAGGACCTATATTTAGGTTAAAGGCCGCGTTTAAGGGAAGAAAAGGAAATTGCAAGGAAGGACCAGTTGAAGACTTATATGGGCTCCCGTCGCACAGGTTGGGAAACACACTAGTACCATCTCACCTCCTTGAAGGACTGCAGGAGGTTGCTACCAGAGACGGACAGCGTGACGTCTACGTGGTGCATGATGAACAGAGGCTCCTCCTGAGTCTGGTAGGGGAAGTACGCCAGGTTGTCCGCCATGAACAGCAACAGGTTCACCTCCGTCTTCTACAGCAGCGGGGGGACAATATTATATTATTATTATATTATTATGACCACCGACTTAGAGCATCCACTCTTCACTCTCCACTCTGCAGACCGGCTGTAAAATAACAACAAAAAATGATTTTATTGATTTAAGAATTTTTGCTAATAATGCAGATGCCAATGATAAGCTACCAGAGCCTATTTTGCTTGCTTTGTACAAAAAACAGGTAAGAAATGTTACAGATGTTTAATTGATAAACAACTGAAATAATAGATGGGCCTTAATGGACAGGACGGTGGAGAGAGTGGGTGAGTGGGTTGAAGAAGCGAGGGGATGACACGTAGCATGTGGACCACTGGCGGGAATCGAACCTGGGTCGCTACGAGGTGTATAGGGTTAGGGTTGAATTATTTTAATAAATAATAAATCATTTTCAGACAATCGCCTCAACAATTCTTACAGCACTGTCGTCAAACTGGTTGAGCAGGGAGATGAGGAGCGCCCGCCTGTGCTGGCGGTTGGTGCGGACCATGGAGAAGAGATGAGAGCAGAGGGCAGAGTTGGTATCGTCCTCCCGGAAACCTCGGACAACTGTCGCTTCTGGTCCTGCAATGGCCTGCTGCAACTGGTAGGCCATCTTCATCCCCGACACAGCCTTCATCTGTACAACAACAAGAGATGAAGACAAAGAACATAATGAAGGATGAATAAATGAATGAATGAAAGATGGTACTTAAGTATCTATAATCAAAATGGAGATAAAAGTGAAGAGTGCAAATGCTGGGCAATACGCAAAGCAAGAAAAATGAACAATAAAACGAAGGGCCTATCGTCTACACACAGCAGAAATCGTCCATCATGTTTAGGGTGCTCAGTGTCCGGTCCACTCACATGAATGAAGCCGCTGTATTTCTTGTCAATGTCTGCCAGCTGCTGGTCAGCCTTGTTCCTCATGCTGGGGTCTGGGTCGGTTCCCATGGCGATCAAGTAGGGCACACACTGAAGAAAAGTTGGTTCTAGATGAGTTGGTTTGTGAGCGTATCGGTCAAAGTGGATATTCAAGAGATTTGTTTTTCTTCCGTTTTCGGTCAATCAACTTGTTAGGGGAACGAGGGACACCTAAGCTGCCCTGCCCAGCCGTTATAAATGAGGTCTGACTTGAAAATGTTTTTGCTTTACTTCCAACCCAATTCGGCAAGATCAAGAGCATCACTTAGTTATTTCTTCTGATTGGCTGGAAGTTTTTTGAACAACATAAGGCCTCCACGCCCATATTTGGAAATCAATCGCTGCCCAGCCGAGGCCAGACCAATATTCATTGGGAAACGCAAACTTGAATATCAGGATGGTCTCATGAGGCTTGTGATGTTAAAGTGTGAACCTACCTGCACAGGATGGACGAGTCCCTGGCTGAGCGTCAGCACGGCGCCGCTGAGGGCAAAGTGTCTGACGGAGGCCTCTGTGTGGAAGAAGGCGTCCAGCACCTGCTTCAGGTACAGCTGCATGATGGAGCTGCTCATCCCCGATGAGATGTCGCCCATCTCCTTCAGATCCTCCTGCTTGGACAGCTTCTGCCCTGCAGGATGGGAGAAGAAGACCCGCTTAGTGAAGGCAAGGCAAGCCAAATGTATTTCTATGGCACATTTTATACCCAAAGTGCTTTACAGAGTACACAGGCAAAAGCACTAAAAACAAATGATACAAAAACAATAATAGCAACCAATTAAAAACACATCAAACTATCAAAAACAAAAAAAAGAGTCAAAAATATTATATATATTTATTGAGTTGAAAAGAACCAAACCACTAATTTCAGTAAAAAATAAAATGTAATTAAATAATTTAATATAATATATATTTAAAAAATAATAATTATATACATATATATATATATATATATATATATATATATATATATATAGTTACAACTACAACAAACCACCCGACCGACAAAAATAGGAACGAATGGAAACAAATGCCTCACAGTCGCGGTCTGCCTCCAGCATGCGTGAGTCCTCCTCCTGCAGGTAACTCTGCAGGTTCTTCAGCACCTGGACCTTCAGCGCCGCCGGCCCACTCTTGTCTGACAGGATGTCTGTGTACAGAGCTCTCACCTCCTGGAGGAACATCAGCGCTGGGTGCATGATGAAGAGGGCCCCTGATGGCATGTGGAGAAGCAGACGAGAAGGTTAGCGATTAAAAATAAATCGCGATACTTAAGTGAATCGATTCCCCCCCCCCCCCCCCCCCCCCAACGCTATTACTTACAGCTACAACAAGAGACAAATGTAGGCATGAAATACTGGTTCATGCTACCGTTTACATGTTTGCCGGCATTTCGGCCCCCATTGCACTTCTGACCGTCCCTGGATGTTAGCGTTCACTTTTCTGTGTTCCTTCTCAAGGTTTCTTCCCCCGGGGTTTCAGGTTTGAGGTTTTCCTTTGGCCATTTAGAGGGCAAGGGTGAAAAAGTGAGTCGCACATTGGAGGGGGACCAATCGGGTCGGGAGTGTGGGTTATTCCAAATACATACCCCTATGTTAACTTGGGCCCACCATGTGAAAGAAGCGGCCGGTCACTTCATCCGCAAAGTCAGATCGCTGGACGTTATGCTGAAATATTGTGGGGGACAAATTAGCTCTCTTTGAACATTGGTGGGTAGGGACACGTCCCCCCTGGGAATTTCGCCCCTGCTTTAGGGTAAGAGGGGGGTTGTCGTATAATGTGGACCTGTGAAGCCCTTTGAGAGTAAGACGATAAGACTAAGAGTACCTTTGATTAAGGGCTGTACAAATAGAATTGACTTGACTGCAGAACACAACTTTTTTAAATAGAGACAGAGTCTCTCTGGTATTCAGAGTAATGAGGGAGTTGAACCTACCCAGAGCCATGATGGCTTTGGCCTGCACCTCCTCCTCTCGATGTGCGGTGAAGTAGAGCAGAAGGTCCAATACTCTGTCCTTGATGACGATCTAGATGACAGAGAGACATAAGACATGATATTCACACACCGCCTTTTGTTAACCAGGTTTAAAGGTGCTGTAGGTAAAATTTAAGAGCTATTAATTGCATGTAATTTGTTAGAAATACCAGAGCCATCCGTCAGCTATTAGTGATCTGCCTCTGTATGAGACCATATCAATTTTAGACCACTCCTGGCTAATTTCTGACCAATCAGGGCATCTCTTCCCTGATTGGTTCTGGGAATCCATCTTGCTTGTCAGGTGTGTGAAATGTAACACTTCTCAAGAAGTGGAGAAATGTAGGGAGGGAGGGGGCGGAGAGGGAGGGTGTGTGTTTCTTTGGGTTGTTTGGTTTCGAAATCTTGCTCCTCTCTTTCTCTCTCTCTATCTCCCTCTCTCTATCTCCCTCTCTCTCTCTCTCCCTCTCCCTCTCCCTCTCTCTCTCTCTCTCTCCCTCTCTCTCTCTCTCTCTCTCTCTCTCTCTCTCTCTCTACCTTATTGTGGCCCCCCTTGAAGTGGTCGCGGTCGAAGTCAAAGTGTCGACAGAGGGTCCCCACGGTGAGCAGTGAGCGCAGCAGGGCGGCCCGGTGGGCCACCATAGCCAAGTCGTCCGGATCCTCCTGGTGTTGGACCTTCAGTCTGATCAGAACCCCTACAGGGTGGAGGAAACGCGATTTGATGAGGAACAATGTTGTATGACGTCATCATTGACGTCACCGAGATATGAAGACAATAATATAGGGGGGTTTTTTTACATCAGAGGAATAAATGGAGGCATAGAAACTCTAAAACTTGAAATTTGAATATTGCAAATATTTCAACTTAAATTAACCATACCGTAGTAGCGATTGAAACAGGCCCAAACGAACATGTAGTTGTGCGTGACCTGGTTCACCACCACACCGAGGCAGCTCACACAATGCTGTACAACCTGTGGCACGAGGAACACAAGATATAGGCTTGTCCATCCTGACGTCACATTGCAATGACCAACCTCCATTTTGGGAGAATAGGAGCATTGTAATGTTATTGTTATTGTGTTGGTAGTTATGTTTTTTTTAGTGGTCATTGTTTAGTAATTAATGGTGAAATGATTTGTCATTATGGGGAGACATTATTGTGTTTGAAACTGCCACAGCGTTTCTCATGCAAGACGTGGCGAAACAACGTTTTCAGTAGCCTAAGTTACGGTATATTTTCATTGATTTATGATTTTACAGTACTACAACTCTCTTGAGTCCTCTTAATATGGCGGAGTATCGGCGACAAAAACTCCCATGATGCATTGTGATGTACAAGCCTTATCGACCAGATGTTGAGCGGCCCACGTCTTTACGCCCCTTCAAAAGCGGGGGAGACTGACCGTCACGCCGTGCTTGATAATGAGCCTCATGAGGTCTTCTTCTATGGTGATGAGGAGGTCTTGGCTGGGCTCCTCCATCAGGGGAACCACCAGCTCCAGGATCTTGGCTACGTTGCAGACCACCATGTAGTCGTTTTCCCTCTAGGCAAAGAGAGGACACAAACACACCGCCGGTTTATCACTCGGACTAGATAACGTTATCCTGAATGCGCTTCGCATCTATCTTTTTAATAAGATAAGATGAGAGGACATTTTTGTGCCGGAGATTGCTAAAAAAATACAGCATAAGAATACAAAACAATATAACAACAACAACAATATAAAATAAATGCACCAGTGCCATAGAGTAACAATAAAAGTAGGGTACATTTAGTAAAATAAGTAAACTAAAATAGACAAGTAAAATACAAAAGTAATATTGCACATGATATTGAAAAATGTACTAAAAAGTAATACTGTACATGATGTTAAAGTACTATTGCACATGATATTGAAAAGTAATATTGCACATGATGTTTAAAAAAGTAATATTGCAGTACATGATATTGATATTATTGTTCTCAGTGTTTCAGCTGTCCCTCCTGCAGAAGGGGGAGGAGTTAAACAGAGTTTATTATATATTTATAGAATTGGCCGATGCTTTCGTCCAACACGTCTTGCAGTATCGTGTCCCAGTAGGAATCGGACCCCTAACCCTGGCAGTGACAACGCCATGCTCTACAAGTTGAGGGCCATATTTCTGGTCACTCCCAGAAGAGGAAGAAGAAAAGTGGGGGAACTCGTATTAAAGTGAAGTCATCTGTTCTTACGTTACACCTGGTGGCCAGGTAAGGCTGCATGGCCACGGCGTGTTTGACCAATAGCTGTGCCCGGGTTTTGCTGAACAAGTAGAGGGTGGTGAGGGAGGATATCAGATGATCCTCTCTGCTCTCACAGTCTGAAACAGAGAGACAAATTACCTTTAATCCCAATGCCAGCACTAGTACTATTACTACGAGATGTTCATATGAAACAAATAAAATACTGCAGAAGATATTCCCACCTTCATAGGCCTCCTCAAGCGTGAGTATGTGTTTTACCAGGTTGTCCACCAGCTGAATGCAGGCCTTTGTTGCTGGTTTATAAGAGGCATTCTCCTCCGACTTGAGCAGCTAAACAATACATTAGAAAAAGTCAGGCGATAAGGAAGATCCCAAAACAATCATCATGGCATGAAATCGATAAGAAGGGGATTCAACAAAAGCGACAAACGACAAACTCACATTTTGGAGTAACTGTTCAAACCAGTCATAGCCAGAGTCTTTGCATGCCAATACCTGAAAATAAAACATGGAAACCAGCATTAGGATAAACAGTAAAACAGCAGGGAAGTGGACGGTGGGCGGTGCGTTCCACTGATGTTTACCACATCTGTGATCACAAGGATCTTTCTTGTGATGGCTTCCTTGTCATGACTTGGTGTCGGGGTGAACCACATCTTCTGGAAAGTCTCATTGACCAGTTTCTGCAGAGACAAACATGACACCCAGTTATCTTTAACTCTTTACTAGGATTTTTACACAATATCGATGAACATCACGAGTTGCTTATTAATTCAAAATACCATTCCTAACAGTCTACCTGAGGGTCATTACATTGAAGTATAAGGACATTTAAAATATGGTATCAGACTGAAACTAGTTTTACTTTCTCTCTGATGTTTCAAACCTCATATTAGATCATTTTATGGGCACATCTTTTCATCGTAATTTCATGTCTACTATAAAACTGGGTATCACGATCAGTCGATATCTTCATTCCATGGCGATACAATACCATTCAAAGACCATAAACGATAATATTGAATTATATCCCAGCCAGAAGACACAGCGTATGGGGCCGCATGCAGACGCCAAGACAAAACTGCGCACTGCACTCAGCGTCTTCTGTTCAGAACATTTCCACTGCTTGATGCGGCCGCTCTGGGCGCTTCTGGCTGAAAATCTCTTTAACTTTTCCGAAAAGCGCTACCATTATCATCACTGTTGCTTTTTCCGAGCCCCCCAATCACAGATGAGAACTCAAGAAGTCAGTCAAATGAACATTTAATTTCAGAAAAAAGAGTAGGCTGTTACATCGAAATGATAAGACACTACAGTCAGTTGCTTTCACAAATCAAAACTCTGACGTTAGTCTCTGCATACACCGCTTATCACTCATGGATGCATAATAAGTTATCGCTACGATGTCGAGCCAGGAGCTAAGGCGCTAACATGGCGAGTTGTCATGGTAACAGACAACAAAGCACAGAGAGTGACACTGTCCATCCCTCTCGTCCATTGTCCACGGTGTGATGACCTTGGAGCAGGCACGTGCAGAGGGGGGGGGCTATGGGTGCCCGAGCCCCTGCCCTTTTCCCTTTGAAGGACCAAAGTGCCCTTTTGAGCGGACCAAAGTGCCCTTTTGCCCCCCCCCCCCCCCCCCCCCCCCCCGCTCAACAGAAATCCTCTTTTTGAGCACCTGCCCCTCAAAGGGTCTCTGCACGGCCCTGCCTTGGAGTACTGACCTTGATGCCGTCCTCGTCGTTGACCCTGCGGATCATGCGGACGCAGGTGTCAGTGATCTTGTGGAAGCCCGGCTGCTCCAGACAGATGTCCCTCAGGATCTTGATGACCCGTTTCCTGACGCTGATACCCGTGTCCTACGCAACACAAAACCCAGGATGGGGGGGGGGGGGGGTGTAATATTCAACGTATAGATGTATGTATGCACATTCTGCACATTTCTTGCATGAAAAAATGTGGTATCAATCAGTTCATCATCATCATCATCATCATCATCATCATCATCATCATCATCATCATCATCATCATCCTGAACTCGTAGGCGTCGCTAAAATGTTTTTTTTTACCAGTATTCTTTCGACGAGCATGTCATAGTACTGCTCGGTGAGATGAGGCCGACTGAGTACAAAATGGCCGACCAGTTCGACAGCTGCCTCCCTCACGCTGGTGGAGCTGTCCATGAGGCGTCCATGTACCCCCCGTCGCATGGCGGCCTGATGACACGCATCGGCAAGAGATCACTACATGACATGAGCAATAACTCATGGGTCAGTCTTTTTATTTTGGTCGTTTTATTAGTATTTTTATCTTGTTTCAATTCCATTACGGTTAGGGGTGGGGGAAAAAAAAAAATCGATCAATTTGTTTATTTTTATTTTCGAATTGGGAGACAAGCATATTATCCTAGCCTGTCTTGTCCTGTACTATCTACTCTGACACCTGCATTTCTCATCTAGGATTTAACAAAGTGCGATCTTATCTTGTCTTAAATACCAGTAGTTGGGGGATATGTTACCCGAGAAAGTATACTAGGATCCACGGCCACGACTTCCGAGAGACACTTCATGGCTTTGGTTCTGACCGCGATGGCGCTCTCTCCGAGCACTCGGAGAATCTTCAGGAGAAAACGATTAAGAAAACTTAATCTCAGCAGACAACACACCCCTCCGCCTGCTACTTTACTCATCATAGCCAAGGTACAACGAGGACATTACCTGTGTTAAGTATACATTGAAGCTCTTTGCGAACGGCCGCATCGAGGCCAGATATCTGACGATCAGGCAGGCATCCTCGTAGTCCACAGTGTACGGATTTATGCTGAGAAGATATTCGGAGTGAAGGAGATCAATAGGCCTACTAGCCTGGGAACCAGACGAATCTGCGAGCTCTTCCTCTCATGTTAAGACTTTTTTCACAGCCGTTTAATATCTAATATGGGGCGGGTTTGATACCAAGAAACAGAGGAGCGCCATTGTGGCATTATTGTAATTTTTAAACAAACTGGATGGTATATTTTCTCTAAAAGAAGAACAAACAACTGCGCTTAAAGCTTTTGTTGATAAGAAAGATGTGTTTGCCGTACTTCCGACAGGATTTGGTGAAAGTTTAATTTACGTCACACGTTTCTTTGCTCTGATTGGTTGTAGGTCTATCCAATCACATCCAGAGGCATTTTGGTCTGCGCCCGTTGTTAACGCCCCTTGGAAATCGAAAATGAACTGAGAGGTTCCAGACTAATACGACGCCGGGCTAGGTCAATATATAAAATGTAATAGAATCACAAAAGTACTCACTCCACGGTGACGGGGTTATTATTTACCTCGGTGTCATGTTCTGTGACAGAAGAGTCTTAGCGGCTTTGCGGAGAAACTTTTTCCGCTTCTCCGACCGCCGCGCGACGTCTGAAGCGCGGTCCGCATCGGAGGTGTGACGTCGACCGCTGGGCAGCTCCGCGTTCTTCAGGAGTTTCGCGGCTTTCTCCGTCTCGGTGGCGGTGTCCCAGAACCACTGAGCGATGTAAAAGCTCCTGGCAAACTGGATTTTAAAACAATGTTTGGACAAAACAGTGATTGGATTTACCAGTGTATTTTATTTGCGTGGTGCAACCTTTCTATATATGAAGTCAGTGGGTTTTACAAAAGGCCGGTTTGTTTATCATGCACTATGCATCTTTCTCACTGTGCAGCCTGAGTATAAAATGATTTCAACTACTATGCGTCTAAAGAATAAAAACACATTCACCATCCATGTCTCTAAATCAATTTGGTTTCTAGAGAAAAACTCATTTTGAACAAATGTAATACCTGCAGTGAACAGTTACACAATTTTAATAAAGCCTTTGTAAAAAAGTGAATGAATGACTTCATATATAATCAAATATATTATATTGCTCACCGCCAAAGTCCAGTCTCTCTCTCCGCTGTCCTCCAGGTAGCTCAACAGGGCTTTCTGTAGCCGCTGGGTCTCCTCTCGGCCTGGTATCTGGGAGGTGTTCCACAAAACACAAGCAGTTGGTCCCTTGATGCCATTAAAACATGAATGGTGTCATTGCATTACACGATGTTACATAATCATTCACCTCTTTCAGGATGTGGTTGACGGCTTCTTTGTCTACCGTGTTCTCGATTGTGTCTTTGCGTAGATGGGCGGCGACGGTGCCCAGGTAGTCCAGCGACGCCACCCTGAGAGCCATCTCTGTTTGCTTGGTACTGAACTGGTACACCTGTGGAGGGGAACATCCAAAGCTACAAATCCCAACCATCCTCACAGAAATCTACTGCTGGGAAGCCAGGAAGCTAAAGCCATTTCTTTGCATTGAGCTAACATGTAGGAACTACAAATCCCGACCATCCGCACATAAATGAACTGCCGGGAAGCTAGTAAACTAAGGCCATCGGCCTGTGGGATTGTGGGATTGTGGGACGGCTCACCGTCCCACAATCCTTTGCACCACGCGGTATCGTGTCCAATACAAAGTGAATTGGAGGCGTCGCCAATGGCGAGGTTAATGCTGATAACATAATGCTAGGTACTGACCAGGAGTCTCCCTAGCAGACTGAGCAGCAGCTCAGCTGCGGGCCACTCAGGCTTGTTCACCGTCATCAGGAGGTCCTGGACAAAGTTTTCAAACAGCGGCCGGTAATCTTCCTCCCCCTGCTTACTGCCACACCTAACAACACACGCACACACGTGCACATAAATGCACGCGCACACACACACATGCACACACACACACATGCAAACACACTCACACGCACGTGTGCAAACACACGCACACAAACACGCACACACGGACAAGAGTTAGCTATACAACAAAAACTTTTATATATGCATCCAAATTAAGCTGTGTATCATCTCCATGATATGGAATGTGTGTTATTATATTGTTATGAGGTGTATATGATAAAAGGTAGGGGGAAAAAAATCGTGTTTTAATGCCTGAACCGATTTTTTTACATTTTTTTGACAGTATGCTTATTGTTTTCCTCCCAGCCCTAGTAAAAGGTGTCTTACTTCTTGAGGAAGACTAACAGAAAGTTCTGAGCTGTCCTCATGGAGGTCTCATAGGAGCTTGTGATGAGAACATCTTGATCCACCTAAAATCAATTTACATGAAGAATAATCTGGTAAAAAAAAAAACATTCGCGATAAATATTTGCATTCAATAAATCTAAACTTGTATTGAACACAACAGTTCCAAATAAATACCTCCTTGCCCTGCACATTCTCCACATGCCTTTCAGAGGGCAGGACAACCACACACTGGATGAGCTGAAGCACTAAAGCTGATACCATCTGGATGTACTGGGGCTCCTTATCCACACTGCCGCTGTTAATCCTACCATATTAAACATATTAAACATATTAAAGGTGCAGTATGTACGATTTAGTGGCATCCAGTGGTGAGGTTGCAGATTGCAACCAACTGAACGAGCGATGTAGCAGGGACGCGTAGCTACCTGTAGTGCCTTAGGCTGCGCTTGCTTGTGGGCAGTCTGGCCAGGGAGGTGAACACCTCTTCCAGAATCAGCTGCCTGTGCTTCTTATACCGAGCAAACACCTGAGGAAGAGGAGGGGGCGGGGCCAAAGCATTGATTGGCTGCTCCTTGAAGTCAATCACATAAAACAAAATCAGTTGAACTGACATGCAGAAGCTAGGCTGGCCACTATGGGGGGGGGGTGGACTTACTGCAGTCACTAGCCTGATGCTACATAGCTGCAGTTCACTGACGTTCTCGACGAAGAACGGTGTCATTCCCATCGAGGTCACCTGAATGTGGTTTAAGAAAAAACACAAACACCCTTCGCCGTTTCAAATAACTACTAAAATGATCGTATGTACCAGAGCATGGGTAGCAGACTGATATAGTGAAGTTAAGTCTAGGGTGGAACTAACAATTATTTTCATAGTCGATTAATTGATTGAACGAATGATTAAACTATCATTTTTTCAATTAATCCATTAATCATTTAGTCTACAAAATGTCATAAATAATAGCAAATACAATCACAAGTTACCAGAGTCCAAAGTGATGTCTTAAATTTGCTTGCTTTATTAAGTATTCATTTTATCATGATCCATGAACCAAACATTTTAATTTCTGAAGCATCAAGCAGCAAATGTTGGCATTTGTCCTTGATAAATGACCTAAACGACGAATGGATTCTAAAAATGAGATAGATCATTTTCGATAATTGTCGATCGACTAATCGATTAATGTAATAGTTGCAGCCCTAGATGGGTCTAGTACCCGTGTCCTGGTACTGACCCATAATCAGCGTTCTGAGTGACACCTGTGTTTGTCTATACGACGACTCCTCTGTGAGAAGGTATATTACACTGACCTGCAGGACGGTGGAGTCGGTGAGCAGCTGGATGCTCAGCAGCTCCGAGATGTTGCTGACGACGTCACACAGTTTGTTGTACACGACGCCCACCGCCTTCTGCCTCTGGCTGGGACACTTTGGCCTTTTCACTTTCTGGTTCGGCGTGCTACCTAGGGAACACGTGATGAGGAGAAAAAAGATAGATCAATTTTTGGACTTATTTCGAACAAACTTTTGTCAAACTTAAAGGCACAATGAGTAGGATTTGTCGGTTGCGGTTTGTAAACACAACATTCGGAGTTGGCCCCTCTCTCTCCCCGGCTGAACGACACCAGAAGTGCTCACCAACGGGTGAAAGCCAACCCCAGATTGATGAGCTCTGTCCGCTTACCGTTTCGCCGTGCTATATTTTCGTATATAGAGTCCCGCCTCACACCCTGCTCGCTATTGGCTGAGGGCTACCGACTACCCAAAGGCTGACACCCAGAAACGTCCCAAACAAAGTAAAATAAGAAAATCCAGGCAGAGGGCAGGTCTGTGAATATACAGACACCGCCACACACTTCTAGTGGGTCATAAGTGATGATTGAGAGGGATTATTTTGATATGTGAGTCTATAAAGTTCATAGAACGCGCTCAACTCACGAAGTCTTAATGACTGGGTGCTTGTGCCCAAAAAAGAATTAAGCAAAACAAACGAGAGTACAGCACTCCTAGTCATATATTTTTCACTTTTTTATTTTCACTTTTTTATAGCCTGTGGACAGACGTTTCGGGTTATCTCCCTTCCTCAGTGTCAGGCCATACATAGTCTATACATAGTTTTTTGGGGGAAAATCCTACTCATTGTGCCTTTAACAAAATCTTCCACCCTTGTTTCCCTCCCTAACCTCCGCGTGGCTCCTCTGTGTAGGTGCGGTCATAGTGAGGGTAAACGGTGGCCTGCAGATGGAACCGCGTGTACTGCAGCACCCGCTCAATGACGTCCTCTATGTACACCGCCTTGGGCATCAGCCGCGATGTCATCACATGGAGCGCCGTCAGACAGGCGTCCGCCGAGTTGGTCACGCGCTCGACAAGGTCATCGAGCGCCCGCCGGTCTTCGTCCCCAGCGTCGCCGGCCTATTGGACACAATTCAATTCGATTCAATCTTTATTAATGCATTAGGAGCTTAATTTGTGTAGAAGTGCATCACAGGACAGGCAGACAGACAATAATGGCTTTGTACCTGTACTCTGTACTGATTCTAATCTAATAAACACAAAGGCAACAACCTTGTTGCTCACTCCAACACTGCACACAGGGAGATGTCAGATATTCTTTCATGTTGTTGATGAATGTGGGAGCATGTGACGCAAGATACATTTTCATGGGAACGGACAATAAAGGGTCAGCCCTTATGCAGTGCATCTGCAAAACTGGTTGACATGGTGGCGCGTTTGGTTTACTTGGCGACTTACATGATTCATTGAAATTGACAGTTTGGCGCCATCTTGAATGTTTTTCTCAAGAATGTTCAAAATCTTGATTAACTTGACAGTTGGCAGCTATGGGACAAATGAGAGGATTAAAAAATTATAATAATTATATAAATATTGAAAATGGATATATCAAATTATTTGTTATTAATTATTTCAATGGATAAATATCAATAGTAGTAGTCTAGTAATAGTCTGTGAACACTGTACCACATCATCACATTATAAACAACAACTTTCCTACCCTATCAGTGATGCCCATTGCTTTGATTTTGGCCGACTCGCTGCTTAGCTCACTCAACTGGTCTCTCCCAAGCAACAGTTCCTGGGGAACCTCGTCATCGTCGTCTTCATCTTCATCATCATCTGGTGAGTGTACAGAGGAGGTAGTCAAACCTGAATCTAAACTGAAGCAATTGGTCTCCCTGAAGTTAAAGAACAGATATTGAATGACTCAATATTTCATAGGAAAAACATATGAAACATTTGTGTTACCTCTGGCAGTGAAGTCCACATCCTCTAGGTTCTCAAGAATATCATCCATACTTTCCACAAACCCCTTAAATGTTGGGGAATCGATCAGTTCTGTTAAATAAATACACATACACATACACATAAATCAGCACAAATTCCTCTTTACCCATTAGAGAATTAGATAACAAGAACAAAAGTGGAATAACCTTCTGGCGTCAACTTGGGCTCATAAAGTTTCATCTTCCTTTCCTTCATTTTGTTTGTCTTTGCGGGAACTACTGTAAACAGGGGAGATCATTTTTAAATGTAGGTCAAAAAAGCCATGATGGTTAGAAATAGTTAGCATTTATGACAAATGAACATGCACACACTTTAAATGAAGAAAAAGTACATTATGACTACATTACATGAATGGAGAATATAGCACAGTAAATGACAAAACTCTACAATAAAAAAGATAAGGTTGGCTGGTATCCCCCAAATCCCCCGAACCAAAGCAATTCTGCAGTGACTTAAGATAACTTCCCCTAAAGGGCTCACAACGTCATTCACAAGCAAAGGAGCATTGTAATATTAGTTATTGTGTTGGTAGTCATGTTTTTTTGGTCATTGTTTAGTCATTAATGGTGCAATTATTTATTATTATGGGGAGACATTGTTGTGTTTGAAACTGCCACAGAGTTTCTCATGTGAGATGTGGCCAAACAAAGTTTTCATTAGCCTTGGTTACGGTATATTTACATCATGCTTCAGGATTTTACAGGACTACAACTCTCTTGAGTCCTCTCAATATGGCGACGTACTGGCAACAAAAACTCCCATGATGCATTCTGATGGACAAGCCCTATTGTGGTTTTCCTAGAAAATCTGGTCAGTGGTGTCCATTGAAGTTATCCAAAAATGCACAGGCTCCACTTCATGATCAGGCTCAGGGAAAACGAGGTATGACCGACTACATTCATTCCCACCCTCGGTGACTGTTGCAGGCCCACACGTCAGCTGCATTCAAAAAGACGTATCGTAAAAGCCACAGAGACGTCATTATTGAGATTCCTTAGAGGAGCAGCACAAGGCCTGCGTCACATGACCACCTGCCCTTTACCAGTGTGTTAGTAGTAAACCTGTGACCAAACTCACAAGACACATACTTGTGTGACGTGTATGACATGCTCCTTTCAGTGAGGGTGGTTGACAGTCATCATTGTGATGTTATATCTATAACATAGGGCCTTCTCCCCCCAGAAGTCCTGCTATAACATAGTAGTACTGCTGGATCCGAGATTACATATAGCTAGAAGCACTGTGTGAAGTAGACTGTTATAATGTATTAAATTATATTACTCTTAAGAGCAGTGGGCATCGGAGAGCCTTCCTGTGGGTCTTCTGCTTCCTGGCGGGACTCCCCTCGGACGCCGTCACGCTGCTGATGTTCCCCGAGATGCCTTATCTCCAGGGTATCTGCTGGTTTCAACCAGTTCAATATAAGACTTTTTAATACCTTTTTAATACCACAAAGAACACAATTTAATACCAATTTCACGGCCCAGCGGCGTACAGGTAAATGACAGTCCTGGGATTGTTTTATATATTTAGTATACACATTTATTTCTATTGTTATTTGCTTATTTGTCAGTTCATCTCAGCAGTGCTGTTTGTCTGGAAGCAGCGCAAAAAATGTTTAAGACTTATACAAATTATATTTAAGATTTTAAATGCTTTAAGGCCTTTTAAGGCCTTAAATGTAAATGTTTTAATTGAAGACTTTGTAATACGTTAAATACCTGCGCAGGTTCCCTGTCTCTCCTCCTGGAGCACGTCTTTCTCCTGGGGTCGCTTGCATTTCTTCTGTACAGCTTTTTAGACGGACAGGTAGAAATAAAGTGAATATAGACAGGTTCAATTTGGTTAAATATCACTTTGCGCGATGCACAACTAATGTAGAAAAATGAATACATAATACATACAAAATAATAATTATACAAATTATCCAAAAATATGATAGAATATTAGAGAAGAATTAAGAAACAGACAGACAAATAAAAATGAAATCATGCTTGCAATCATCTATTTAACCCATGTAGAAAAGCAGAGCCCTACCCTAACCGAACATAAGCAGAAGACAAAACAAAACAGTGTGTTGTTCTGGGAGCCAAGACATTGTGCATGACCCACTCCATTGTGTTTCTATTGGGAAAGCGGCGTGGCCTCCGGGGGGGCCAAGCGCCCGAAGCGTTGCCTCGCTGCGAAGTTAAGGTTATTTCAACCGTATGATGTGTAACGCGCCAACCCATAGATTTGCAGTACAGTCCCAAAAAGACAGACCGTTTAAAGCTGTGGGTGAGCTGTGTGTGTTTTAAACTTGCCGCACTCGAGAACACAATGCCCGACCTAGCGACGCGCACGGTATGTCCCGCCGCGTCTCACATGAACGCACCTTCAGGGGCGGAAACTCTCATCAAAGTCTCCCCCTCTCTGCCAGGGTCCGGATCATCTTGGTCGGAGTTGGCCTCTGTGACGCCGGGCTCCACACCGGCCGCCCCCCCGTGCTTTCGCTTGTACGTCTTCACCTCCTTACCAAGCGCCGTGCTAGGGTCTAGGTGGGGGAAAAATCGATTCACTTATCTATCGTCATTGTTTTTTTTGTTTTTTTAATCGATTTTCTTAATGCCTGAATCGATTTTTTTCCTTTTTAACAGTATCTTTATTGTTTTCACATTAAATGCGTACAAGAAGTACACTACATCACCAGTAGCATGTAACCTTCCCTTAAACCCTCCCAGTATAGCATACAAGAAGTACGCTACATCACCAGTAGCATGTAACCTTCCCTTAAACCCTCCCAGTATAGCATACAAGAAGTACACTACATCACCAGTAGCATGTAACCTTCCCTTAAACCCTCCCAGTATAGCATACAAGAAGTACACTACATCAACAGTAGCATGTAACCTTCCCTTAAACCCTCCCAGTATAGCATACAAGAAGTACAATACATCACCAGTAGCATGTAACCTTCCCTTAAACCCTCCCAGTATAGCATACAAGAAGTACACTACATCACCAGTAGCATGTCACCTTCCCTTAAACCCTCCCAGTATAGCAATGATGCTGCTGAAATAAAGAAAGTCAGAAAGACTGACTGACATATGATGTGCATTGTTTTTGGAAATATACCTCATGATCATGATATACAGTTTCTAGAAGTGTTTGATAAAATGTTCCCATGGTAAAAATGTAAACAAAAATTGCAATAAATGGTAATATCGAATTGCAATACTTGCAGAATTGCAATACTTAAAAATCGCAATACATATCAAATCACCATGTTATAGCTTTAGGTTAGCTTTGCTGCTATTCTAAAATGCTGTATTTTCCAGACTATAATATCAATATCGCTATCTTTCAGATAGTAGTTTAATGGTGAATAATGGACATAAAACACTGGTCATTCTTCATGCTATATCATCTGATTTGACTTTGCAATAACGCACATGCACACAAGCTCGGCACTATCATATTCATACACCTGCTAGAACAGAAATGTAAATATCAAAACAATACAAAACCAGCGATGCCAAGGCCAGAACTTAGTGGCGCTATCCGGTGAACAACTAGAGAGCTACATCTCCCCCCACCTTACCTTCTTCAGCCCGGCGCTGGCCTGTCCTGTTCCCCAGGAAGACGGCGGGGTGGCTGGACAGCACGGTCTGCAGCAGAACCGGCACCTCTCCCTCTGGGCCATCGTCCTCCACGCTGTGCGTCGGTTCTCTTCACGGAGAAAAGAGTCAGAAATATGCAGTTTAAGTGTAGCTCGAGGGGGAAATAGTGAGACACATATTGGAGGGGGGGGGACCAATCGGGTCGGGAGTGTGGGGTCTTCCAATTACATAAACCCTATGTTAACTTTGAGCCCACCGTGATTTCCACAATGTCTGGGAGTACAGCTTAAGCCACAGAGAGATACACTTAAATGTTCAATTGTAAAAGAACCGGCCGACGAATGCGCTGCCACTTCATCCGCAAAGTCAGACCGCTGGACGTTACGCTGAGATATCGGACACACACACACACACACACACACACACACGTTTGAGATGACCTGAAATGACCATTGCGAGTAGGGCTGCAGTCGATGAATCTGTTTGTCGATCGGTTATTCTATCATTTATCAAGCACCAATACCAAACATATGCTGCTTGGTGCTTCAGAAATTCATGTTTGGTTCATGGATCATTATAAAATGAATACTTTAGGGTTTTTTGGCTGCTTGTCAGATAAAGCAAGCAAATATAAGAAATCACTTTGGACTCTAACTTGTGATGGCATCTGCTATTATTTATGACATTTTCTAGACTAAATAAGTAATCATTAAATATAATCATCGACTATGAAAATAATAATTAGTTGCATGAGCACCTGCCACCAGCCAATGGCTGATAGATTTGTAAAATAATTCAGCGTTACATATTAAAGCTTTTCTTAATATGTTTATGTTTATTAAAACTTTTTTTAAATGTTTCCACTCCGGCAGGTAAAAAGACACAATTCTAAAAGTTCATTTCGGACCCTGTGTGGGAGTATAAGGGGTGGTAAATCACACATAGGGTTGCAGGAGCAAGATGACCAGTGACATTGAGGCGCGTATCAAGCGGAGGGAACGGCAGCAGCCACGTGAACCATGTGTTTGGTGTCAACAGTACAGGGATGTGGTGGCGTTGCCGTGTGATGGTGTGGCTAAATGGTGTCCTGGCATCGCGTTAGCATCCCATACCCACTGAAGACCATATCTGACCATATTCTGAATATCTTCGTAGCGGGGGACAGTTAATCCACCCTCGAATGGACACCTCTCCAATCTGATAATGTTCACCCCCCCTTGTCACATGGCGGCGTGTCATCCCTGAATAGCTCCAGGAAGGTGACAACGAGTTTCGTTCATCCACTGCCCCCGGAGCTCAGCCCTGGGCGGCATCTGAGGCCTAATGGGCCCACCAAGTGGTGCGACGTTGTAAAGCACGAGTGAAATGTATGCGCGGCACGCGACTGGTTTTTCGCTTATTTGAAGAAGGGTTAAACCTACAAAAAAGTCTAAAATAAAGAGTAAATATCCACAGAGGTGAATCTCTCAGATCTGAGAGATCTGAGAGATTCACCTCTGTGGATATTTTCAAAAGAAACCTTATGAGACATCACTTTTTAGCCATTGTTTTTAAGTCTTATTCATTGGTTTTCATACTATTTTGATCCTTTGTATTTATTTATTTTAGCGACTTTTATTCACGGTAAAACTTTTAGTCTTGCTAAATTATATTTATTGTTGTCTATTTTGTTTTTTGCATTTATGTCTGTGCTGTTTTAATATTGCTCTCACTTTGGGCTGCATGGCAATAAAGTTGAGTTGAGTTAAGACTTTGCTTGGAAATGAGGTACAATACGTATTATCCTCTATAAATACTCAGCACAACTCCTTAATGGTAATTAGCAGATGAAGAGACATGGAATAGATGAAGAACACCCACATGTTCTCGGTGGAGACCTGGCTGAGGCCGGGCGCCAGCCGGGATGCCAGCTTCTCGTCCCGACTGGCCAGTAGATGAAAGACATCTGCTGCCACGCTGCTGCTGTACAGGAAGCTCCTCGCGGTCGTGGCAGGAAGTGGAGACGGCAGGGGAAGGTGGTTCAAAACTGAAAATAATGATTCAAAACAACACGTCAGGGACAATCGTAGAGGTTGTTGACAAATACAGTTTTAAGAGAAATAATCGTTTTAAAGATTTGTAATGTAATGTGATGAGCGTATTAAGATGCGGGTCTGAAGAATGGTCGATACATGTTTGCATAAACAAAGGCAGTATTAAACATTTTGCACACACTATTACCAAAGAATAGTGAATAACACATTGTATTAACAAATTCATCTGCATTTCATCTGAGCTTGGATGCTTGGATTTAGTTAGCTACTAAGTAGGACTAGCTCTGACACATCCACTGCCTTGCTTGTGTTTTGTCAGTCAAGCAGGGAGACGTCACACACTTACAGTCTGTGAGACTGGATATCCCAGCGAGCGTAGTAATGGGAAGTTGAGGCATCTCTTCGTTATTCATGTTGAGGCTCGGCTTCAGGAAGTTGCGGGTTGTGACTCCACTTGTTGCTCAGGGGCACCTGACCCCATGGTTCACTCCTCACATCTTCAAGAGGCTGAAGAAGAAGAAGAAGAAGAAGAAGAAGAAGAAGAAGAAGAAGAAGAAGAAGAAGAAGATTAAACAAAATAAGCTGTAGCCTGTACATGCCTACTACTGTCCATTGCAACACAAGCATTAATTGTTTACATGGGTTGACACTGACAGAATACTGTTCAAATAATAAGTCAGGCCTAGTAAAGGTCAGCCGGGATTAACTTAATAATAATATAAACTATATAGGCTACTAATAAAGGTTGAGTTATTATTGTTATCAATGTGTATTGCATTACTGCAATTTAAACCTTTAAACCAGTTTAACCTAGTTTGGAGTTTTCTAGAACTGAATGTTATCAGCTTTAGTATTAGTATTATTAGTATTTGGCATAATGCAAAATTATGTCAGTCCCACTGTCAGTTCAATGCAGAGCCAAGAGTTTCCATGACAGCAAAAGCAGTGACGTTTGCGCTTCAGTGACAACTTTATTGACCAAGCTATACCACTTTTTTGTATTATTATTATTATTAATAATAATAATAATTAACGCCCATTAATGAACTGTCTCTCAGACTTACTGACAGGTTGGCATGGATACAGCGGACTGTCTTCACATGGGTCTCCCCTGGTTACACGAAGTCTACCGCATCCTAAACCATTATTATAGATAAATATAACACCTGTAATAAAATAAAATAACCACGGGCTTCTGGTTGATTGGTTGCTTAGACATAAACAAAGCACACATGGTATGCGGAAGGACCGTGATGCCAGTCCATTATGGGGGGGGTGGACTAAGGTGGACCTATGCAGGCTTTACCTCAGGGTTTGGTGAGATGATGGAGGAGTGAGGAGGGAGTTGAAGGGTGCGAGAAGCGTCTCTGTCGCTTTTGCTCACCGCGAGGATTCATCGGAATAATAACAAAGACAGTAGATAAGCAAAGACAACGCGTGTGAAGCAGCGAACACGGAACACTTCCGGTCAGCTGAGTGAGTGGGCGGGGTCTCTACGTCTCAAACAAACTTGTTTTTCGCCGGATCTGCAAGTCAGTAAAAAAAAACACGTCGATTTGGTGTCAAAATGTTCAGCTTGTGAGGGAAGGTCTGATATTGACCTCGATTTCCATATTAAAGAAAATAACACAGCCACATAATACGACCAAACCCCTACATCTCTCATTGGAGTGACGGGAGCCTGTGGCCTCTCTAGCCAATGCCGCGCCAGTAATGTGTCACGTGACACATTATATAGGAAGTGCGAAGGACGTGGGCAGTCTCTTTTTCTTAAAATGTCTCTGATAATAACATCAGCGGCAGGGGTGGGCGTGGTCTCCTTCCCTGTTTTACAGTAAACACATGTGGACGCAGGCGGCGGCCATTCCCACAGCCGGCCTCATAATCGATCACAAAAATCGATCACCATTTGAATTTTAATGGCGTTGCTATTGAAATAACCACGCATGAAAAGAAAAAAAAGCTAATGTTCATGTCGCGGTGAAAATAAAAATAAAGAAAGGACACTGTAGTGTAGACAGCAATAACTAACCATCGCAGATGAAATGCCAACCGGAAGAATTTATTTGACAATATCTCCCTCTAGCGGCGCGGCGCAAAACTACAACGCCAGTCTGAGTTTTTTTTATTACCAGAACAATGATCAGGGAAGAGCAGTTTTTAAGCTGCTATCTTCCCCAATGAGCACACTCATCCATAAAGTAGTCATATCCAACATGTCTTGGGGTTTTCTATTGCAATTCAATCAAGTCCAAGTCATCCTCTACACACTGTAGGCCTAGTCCTGTCACATTATATCATCACATTAGGCCTGTAGCCTATTATACAATTGCTTATATAATCCAGGGGGAAAAGGTGGATATTTTTATCGGTAGGCTTACCATTTTGAAAATGATAAATAATGTCAATGAATGTATCATTTCGACTTACTTGGCTATACTGTAGCCCAGCTGAATAGTATAGGCTAGGCCTAATGTGTATTACATATGATTGATTGATTTGTATTAGGAAATTAAAAGTACAAACAACTCCAAGGAGTATCAAGATACAATAATCCCAGAGGATAGCACTTAAAAGCATTACTTAAAACACTTATTTCCAAAGTGGTCCTACATGTTTATTAAATGTAGGCCTTATTTATTACCAATTTAAAAAAAAAAGCCTAACCCTAACCCATATCTATAGAGAACAAAAGGACTGCATGCATATATCTGCAGAGTTCATAACAGCATTGAGTTTTTGTTTTTCCTCTCTCGGGAAAGTCATCAGACGTTTTCTTTTTGCTGTTTTTTCACGAGTCTAAATAAGTTGTGAGACCGCAGGGTTTCACGGTGATTACTCTGGTTGAATGGACTGAGCCATGAGGCCGGAACCCGTGACCATCATGAGTCTCTGCTCTCCCTGCAAGACCAGAGAGAGAGGAGAGGAGACACACACACACACACACACACCAGCAGCAGCACATCTCCACACACCAGGCAGGGACCAAGACGCAATTCAATTATCCAATTTTTGGTAAGACAACGCGCTTTTTTCTTTTTCTTTACAGAGAGAGACGACTGGTTATGAGACTACCACTAAGAACAGGCCTGTGATGTGATCTTATTTATAGCTGTAATATGTGTTGTGATGTAGGGCCTAGGCTATACCGTTTCTAACGGAAATTAAGTTAAAAGTTCAATCAATGCACAAGTAGATACTGTTTAGGGATCAAACACTTAATACTTTGAACCGATCAAGTGTGATTATCTGGGCTTTTTTGTGGGTTTTAATTAGGTCAGTTAGGATACTTAAAAATGTTTTTTACTTATTATTAGTTAATAACAATAGGTCAACTGTAGGTCTACTACACAATGAAGATTGTGTTATGCTATCTTAAAAGTTCCTTTATGTTAAGGTGCCGTCCTATAATACGTCGTAACTTCAGGTGGATGTCGTGTAACCATACTGACGCCATGCCTCGTGGGGACTTCAACATTTACTTCGCCAGCAGGCGCGGAGGACTCGTCAGAGCCGAGGAGTGAGTCTACAATTACAAACAATTAAATCAAAATACAATTCAAATTACAACTAGGAGGGCTCCTCGTTGATTGGCCCCTCGTTGATTGGCGCGCCTCTCTCTCTCTCTCTCTCTCTCTCTCTCTCTCTCTCCTCTCTCTCTCCCCCTCCCACACACACACACACACACACACACACACACACACAGGGCGGTAGGGGTCGCTCTGCTCGTCATCGTCTTGGCCGCCCTCTTGGTCGCTGGATGCTGGTACTTCAAGAGACGAAGCGGCTATAAAACAATCAGAGTAAGAAAACAATAATAATGAATGAATAGGCTTTTTAAATGACGCCATTAGGCCTATATTGTGGGATAAGCCTGCATCTGGATTACGTGTTTCAATTGCGTAATAGCATTTTATTGCTTGGCTGGACCAACAACTAGGCCAATTGGTGATGTCAATAAATTACAGAGAAAACTGAAAGATTTGGTGATACAGGCCTAGTGACCATTGCTAGGCCTATTCTTAGTGTTTCTAGGCCTATATAATGAACGTTTTTAATATACATCTTCATCAACAGACATTAGCATACCTTTAAAAAAAAAGTTTGAAACTTTAGAATTTACATTTTATATAGAAAACTAATGGGCCTATTGTGTACATTTTATTTCCACATCTGAAACAACAGTCCTGTTATATTTAATCTACTACACTATGCCTGTGTAGACCTTTTTTCTGGACTTGGACTGAACCAACATCAACAGCAGGGCCGTGATCATTTCATGTTTGTTTCCACAGAACGCCAGGCCTGGCTCCCCGGGATACACCACAGGTCGACACAGCGAGGCGGGCGCCTCGGCTGATAACAAGATGGCCCTTGTTGAATTTGGCAGCGTCGGACCTGCGGTAAGAGAGAACGACACACTAGATGTACAACAGCCTGTCCTGTATCATTTTACTTCTATCTAAACCAGTGGTTCTCAAAGTGGGGTCCGGGGACCCCCAGGGACCCGTGACCTGTGGCCAAGGGGTCGGCAAAATAATGAATAAAACTCCTACATAATTAATAAAAAATGAAGAATGTAAAAATAAAACAGGCATACTTAGCGCGTACGGCGTAATTTTTTTCAAGGGGGACATAACTTGAAAGTTCACTGAGCCAGTAGGGGGAGCACAAGATTTCCAGT
Organism: Merluccius polli; assembly: GCA_030340625.1. Lineage (NCBI taxonomy): Eukaryota > Metazoa > Chordata > Actinopteri > Gadiformes > Merlucciidae > Merluccius > Merluccius polli. The sequence continues at coordinate 41,412 of JAOPHQ010000968.1, forward strand.
GCATGTTAACACATTTCCTGGCAAATAATACAAGGACAAAATATTTTTTCAGGTACATATTCAATGGGTTAGATTCAGGTTGCAAACTATAACAATGGTAGGGGGTCCTTGTAAATATGTATCCATTCTAAACCATAGGCCTGCTTGTGTTACTCACAATATACATGATGGGATATTGAACCCTGGAACATAATAGTAAAAATAAACATGTTAAAACGAGTAGTTTGTGGCCTTGTGAAAGAGATTTGAAGCATTTGAAGAGATTATGTAGTCACCAGACCAGAGGCAGGGATTAAAATAACTTCTCAGAAGTGAGGAAGGGGATTAACGTGACAACTGTACACAAAGATGACGCCACACTTTGACAAAGTTCAAAAACACAAAGAAACAAGAATATTATCATTCACATTGCATTCCCAGTGTTAACTCATGTTGCTAAAGAACAAGTAGTTGTATTGTCTATGGTTACTGTTGTACTCATGTCTTCCAGGTACCCAATGCCCCTCCTGCCTATGAAAAGCTCTCCTCCGGATCTCTGCCTCCTCCCTACTATCCCTGATGGCCTCCACCAACATCATACATCTAACTGAAATTACGTGTTTCATTGTCCCAATTTTATAAACCTTTACTTTTCATTTGAGATTTACACTGCTGCTTTGTTGACATGATCAATGCTACTAATTATCCATGTTCTGTATACGAAATATGGAATACATATAATTTATTTTGGTTAAAGTTAATATATTTAAATTACATTTTAAATGGTATGGTCACAACATATAGGGGCAAAGAAGAACCAGCCTAAAATGAAGCATTTACACTGTAGACTGGTAGGGGACAATCGCATTGTTTATTTTCATGCAGAGATGTCCACATGTATCAAATGAAAATGTACCTACTAAATATTTCTGAAAAATCTATATGGTAAAAATAAATAAGTGCGACTTTAAAAACACTGTATATGTGCTCCAACATGTGAAGTCATTGATTAGTTTGAGAATCCAATCAATACAATTAAGACAATTTTAACTGACGGATACACTCGAAAACAGTTATGCCAACCGATCGTCAACGTCAGGGTCAATAAATATCATGAAAGAGTTTAGTATCAAACACACACGTTTAAAACCCTTTCATCTACTGTGCCAATCTACTGCTCTATGGCATTTGTGTTTACTGGCCGTGAAATTATTCAAATGGAAATCAGAGAAAAATCCCAGTACAAATTTCCAGTCTGCTTCCTGGATTTAGTAATGTGATGCCACACACCGGTTCAGTCTACTGTAATTCAGACAGAGGGATGAATGCAAACTACAACGCAAAAGCATTTTCTGTACAAACCTTAAGAACCCTAGAGGCAATGTTAACCGGCCCTCTCTCAGTATGCAACGTATAATAGTCAGAATAAGTCCTGCTACCAACAGGTGAATGGTCTGAATTCATGGTTTACTTGCATCTGTAGTTGTAGGCTGCAAACTGTTTGTGTGGGTGGCGGTCAGTGCCAAGTCTTTAGCAGTGCTAGGCAAGATGACCTGTCTGGCCAGTGGTTTGGGGCAAACTAGCTGGCCAGCTTGGTCCACGGGGTCTCGAATCTGTGTGTTCAAAACGGCATCGTCCAGGCTTGTGTGCAGCCTGGATTCTACGCTTGGATGTCCCGCCGTTTGCGTTACAACAAAGGGCTTTCCTAGTGTTTCGGTTGGTTTCAGCGATCCAATTGGTATAGTGGGAGTCACTGCAGTGGTGCTGGTGGTTGGAAAAGCATTTGTCACGGTAGACACTTGGAAGCTGTTGATCACGCCTCCAATTGGCTGAACCGTAGCAACAGGTAGGGACTCAATCCTAGAAACCGTATTTACAATCGGAGACACGGCCACCGTGGGAGCCGCTTGTGTCCGGGTGACCGATTGCTGTGGCTGCACCGTCGTCAGATGTGGTTTAAGTGACGGGTTAGGTCCGGTCTGCAGGGTGTTCGGCGTCGTCTGCAGCATTGTGTGTGGTACAGTGCTGGCGGGAGAGAGAGTTACTGGGACTCCAAGTGCCGTCTGATGAGCCTGTAACTTGCCATGGGTGGCCACTGATTGGCCGACCTTGGTAGTAGGAGCGGATGCCAAAAACGGTATGCCTGCGGGTGACTGTGCTACCACTGATGACACAGAAGCTATAGGGTCTGTACGAGAGAAGGGCACAGAAACAGCGGATGTGTTGGCTGTTAAAAGTGAGGATAGAGGAAGTGTTGTGGTCGTGGGGTAATGAGTCGTGTCCGATAGTGGGAAGGTTGATGCAACGGGGGCTGGTTTAGTTGTGCCGGTAGATAACCTGACGACTGGTGGAGCGCTTCCGAGTACCGACGCACTGGTTTTCGTTGCGAAAACAAGGGCCGGCTTGCCGTCTAACCTAATGGGGGATGTGACCAAAGTGGACGTCCCTGTGACAGGTGAGGAGAGTCCCTGGCTACCCTGTAACCTTGGCAGAGCGGACACCAATTTTGTCGCATTTGACACCAAGGAAGAGCTTAGAGACTGAGCTCCTACGAATCGTACTTGTGTTGCATTGGGCACCGTCGTGAGCACAGGCAACCCGACCGGAGGTGTTCGCACTCCAACAGGAGACCTCAGGGCCGGCGCACTGGGTATTCTGGGTCGAGGAGAAATGGGTAATGCGGCCAATCTCGGGGTTGCGGAGACGGGCCTTGGCCCCGTGGGTGGCACCGCTGCTGGGATGGTGACGGTACCGGTGCTGGGCACTTGGCCCGAGATGATAAGCACATGGCTTCCCGGGCCTAAACCCTGTGGTGGAACCACAAATCGCGCGTTGTTAAGCAGGATCTGTGTTCCAGCTGCGAGGTGGGTGCTAGTGTTTATGACTATCCTCTGCTGAACGGGGCCTGTTGCAGCAGTAGAGGTGGTACCTAGAGCAGGGGTGGTAGCGGGTAGAGCATTAGTGTTAATCGAGTTACTGGTGGTGTGTAAAATGGAGGTAGACATGTGGGGGAGACTAGAAGCAGGTTGGGTCGCAGGCATGACTGGAGGAGGTGGAGTTCCAACGGGAGATGATATCACGGGTTGGGGCCGGGGGGCCGTGCTGCACGTGGTTGTGTTGGCCAAACTTTGATGCACATTCAGAGTCCCCAGAGAGGATTTATTAAACGATGGTATGCACACATTGGGAGAAAGGTCCTTTGCAATTGTACATCCTGTGGAGGAAGTGACGACAGTAGACGTGCACCTGGACGTCACTCTGTGGGGGACTACTATGGAAGAGGGTTTTTGGAGCAAAGAGCTGGTTGTCAGGGAAACAGCAGGTGGGACAGGACTGCCGGGAACCACATTAGAAGCTTTAGGTAGGACAAGCCCAGAGGATGTTGTGGCTGGTGGGCTCTTACAAGGCGAATGCAGCACAGTGTCGATGGTCTGTCCAAAGTTTTTCATCTGCCCTGGGTGGTTAATCTGAACACCTGCCAACACACATCAAGAGGATATGCATTAAACAATATGCATTTTTCCTAACCTATATTAGAAACACAAGTTAGTTCTTCGTGTTGTTGCAACAGGCATGACGAACACATGAGCAGAATGTAATAATAACAAAGCCAACAAATCAACCTACCTGATGGCAGAGTGAAGTTCCTCGGGTTTGATAATGACTCCGATTTCACGTGGCCCAACTGTTGGCCCGGAGCCAGGCCCATCTTCAGCACCTGACCAGATAGGGGCGTGGCCACTGGTGGCGGGCCAATCCCCGTCACAGGCACCTGCTTGGGGATACCTCCCACGTAGGTGGTCATGGACGACGCTGCAGCAGGTTCTCCGATGAACATTAACCTTGAACCAGGAGGCGGCGATGGCAACGGGGAAGTCCCTGTTGGAAGAGCTGCATTGGCAGAGGCCGAGCACGTTGACGAAGGACTCACCAAGATAAACTTGGTAAATTGGGTTCTCTCATCAGTACTGGGCCGTTTCATGCCAGGCTTCATCATTAATGTTTCCTGTGTGGGAGTGTTTGGAGTACTGGTGTGCAATGACGGCATGATTATGTTGGATTTTACCAGCGAGGTCTGAGCATTTATAGTCTTGACTGCTAGTTTGCCCTTTAGGGGTGGAACAGAAGCAGGGCTGGTGGTGTGGCCGACTGTAACAGCCAAGCCTGCAGGGGAAGCATTGCTGGGGGCTGTGGTGAGCAGTGGTGTTGTACCAGTTAGAGGAGACTTTGAAATAGAAGGGCCCTGGGCTGGTGAGGTGCCCATGGGTGCAGGGACAGTGCCAGAGATGGTCGGAGAGGAAAACGACGAAGATACAGGAGGGGAGCCTTTGGATACGAGGAAAGCTTTGAACTGAGGCGAGATGGTTATTACTGGGCTGGCAGGTGAGGACCCATTCGCACTCTGTTCTGCGAATGTCTGAACTTTAACTATTCCAGTATTCCCTCCTCTTGTGGTGACAAGAATCGACTGCGAGTCCCGGATACACACGGTCTTCAACTCCTGTTTGGGGTCTTTAGCGCCATCGGCATTAGCAAGAACGTTGCTGGAAGTGGGCATGGGCGATTGGATTGGTGTGGCACTCTGGGGACTACAGACTTGTGCCCCCTTGCGGTGCGTTGTGGTTACCGTGTTCTGCTGCAGACAAGGGGAACCAGATGGAGACGAGGTCTTTAGTCTCTGGGCTTCTTTTAGAGGAGCCACTTGCTGAACTGGGATCCGTCCTTCGGGAATGGTGAAGCCAGGCATGTTGGTGGTCATACACAAGGGACTGGCCGTCTTTGAAACAGGGGACTGGATGCTCTGGGACGGCTGTGGGGGATGCTTGAAAGACACCTCTTTGTTGTTTTGAAGGAGCAGCTTCGAAGGAAGAATCACAACCTGCTTCATGACCTTCTCCCCAGTCTTCTGGTCCACCAGGGACTGCACAGTGAGCTTCACTTGGCTAGTGACATCTTGTCTTAGAACGTGGTCTACCTCATCCATTACTCTATAAACGACTTTCGCGGGGCTCTTTGGTACTGCCATCGGTGTCGGTGCCATCGGTGTCTGCATGGCTTGTGGGGGTTTAGCAAGGGAGGCAATTGCTGTAGACGCTACCAATTGTTTATTCATTTTTCTCTGTTCTGACACTCCTGGTTGTGTCGGTGGAACAGTCTGGTGGGGACGAGAGGGAGGTTTTTGCAGGGGTGGAGATATTGCGGTAGTTAGCAGGGAGGGAGTAACGCCGCCCACACATCCTTTATTCTTAGCAACAGTACTTCCGGGCCACTGGTAGTCAGCAGGCCGTTTCATTAAGGTCACCTTGTTTCCCACGCTCTTCGCAAACAGAGTGGGAATGGGCGTGTATCCCCGAGGTAATCCAATGGTCGGGTGGAGGATGGGGACTCTGGCTCTTGGAGAGGCCTGTGCTGGAGCCACTGGTGCTGGTTTCAAGTCCCTGGATCGGGCTATTGAGCCTAGTTCATATCTAGAGTCCAATCCAGTGTTCATGGGGAACGTCAGACTAGAGTCCACGTTTAGAACCTGGCCTCTGCGAAGATTAAGGTCCTCGTCTGTGTTTCTTGGTGAGGGTCTTGGGTGACTTGTGGTACTGTAGGTCACCATGTCCTCTCCAGCAGATTCAGTCATTAGCTGCGTTGAGTTTCCTGAACAAAATAAAATCCAAGTGTCATTTTTTTGGCATCACTTCTCCTGGTTCATTCAAAAGTCTGAGTATGCAACCAAATATCAGCAAATATGTCCAGTAGGGCAGGGCAAAAATGTAATATTATTGTTTATCGTCTTTGAAAGCTATTGTATCGTCATGAAATTAAGAAATTGACTTATCGTGATACGCAGTTTTAAAGTATAAATGAATTCCGATGAGAAGATTGGCCCTTAAAACGATCAAATTTAAAAGGACAATTCCGGCACAAAATGAGACCATATGATCATAACACATGTCCACCGAGTTGGACCGTTCTCTGGGATCAGTTTTCATTCTAGTCGAATGTAACCAAAGTTCTCGAAAACCTCTAATTAGCTTTTAACGCTAGCTGTGGGGGCAGATATTCATGTAAAATAAATCGCAATTCTATACCACTAAATCGCACCACACTTCCACGGCAGCATAATGAGGGTCCCTACATGTAAAACGAAGCATTGAGAACTTTGTAAGTGTACAGACAGTTTATTAAAAAGAAAGTTTAGAAAGCCAGTGCCTTCACGAAAACAAGCGGGCGCCATCTTTGGAAAACAGTCACGACTAGTCAAGCGATGAACGCAGCCGGGAAAAGCACAAACACAAACCACTTTCTTCTCATCTCTATGAACACGCACTGTTCGCACTTTGCACACCTTCTACTAGATTGCACACCTTCTGATTCATTGACATCTCATGTGTACGCCTCTTCCGGCTCATTACGTTGCACGGCGTTCGTCGCTCGACTGGTCGTGACTGTTTTCCAAAGATGGCGCCCGCTTGTTTTCGTGAAGGTACTGGCTTTCTAAACTTTCTTTTTAATAAACTGTCTGTACACTTACAAAGTTCTCAATGCTTCGTTTTACATGTAGGGACCCTCATTATGCTGCCGTGGACGTGTGGTGAGATTTTGAGCCTTGTTAGTGGTATAGAATTGCAATTTATTTACATAAATATCTGCCCCCACAGCTAGCGTTATAAGCTAATTAGCGGATTTTGAGAACTTTGGTTACATTCGACTAGAATGAAAACTGATCCCAGAGAACGGTCCAACTCGGTGGACGTGTGTTATGATCATATGGTCTCATTTTGCACCGGAATTGTCCTTTAAGGTTTTAAACATCAGAGAGAATGTTAAACTAGTTTTAGTCCGATACCATACTTTACATTTCCATACACTTCAATGTAATGACCCTCAGTTAGCCTGTCTATTTATCCATCTTGTGTAATAAATTATATTTATTGTGATGATACATTTTCCATATCGCCCAGCCCTAATGTCCAGTCACATAATATGAGTCAAGTAACTTTGTAACATTATTGCAAGCCCACCATTTTTCTCAATAATGGCATGGAGTGATTTTACTTTTAGCTGAATTTCTTTTAAAGACAGATTATTCAATCACTCTGGGGCTGATAGGACATTAGGCATGCCACATTGTTAAATACATTGTGAATCTTGTCAAGCAGTATGCACCTTTAAAATTCTGAAAAATCAATGAATAACCACTATAAATATTGGCGGTCTCAATATTGACCTAAGTCATCATGTGTCATGACTGAATAATGAGTTAATTTGTTTTATTACCTCTGGTCCAGAGTCCCTTAGGAACAGCATGGTCCATGTCTTCCTCTTCTGTCCCTCTGTAGTGATCTGAGAGGTAACACCCGTCCCTCCCTGAACTGCTTTCTTCGTTGTCCAATGATGACGATGATGATGACGATGATGATGACGATGACACACACTCCTCCCGCACAAAGTTACTGAAGTCGGGGTGTTTACTGAAGTCATCACATTCCTTTTTCATACGGAGTCTGATATGCAGAGAGAGCAGAAGATAGGAATATGACAATGTGATAATACTATAGCAATATTATGTTGGACAGTGTTGTGTGGACGTCTGTGACATGTAACATGTGAAACAAGAAGTCTGTGAAACAACTCATTTTTAATGAAAAGATGATAAGAAAATCCTCAGTTCATCTGTGTGAGTTGTACCTGTTCCTTTGAAAGGCCTTCACCAGTTTGGGCTCCCAGGGCAAGAGCTCATTCAGAAGTCTGATCAACGTGATGTGGAGATCCTTCACTGCTTCCTTCTTCAAATACCACCGCCCCTTTTTTCAATAAAACATTACTCAGACTTTCTAGTAACCAGAGGCCAGACTCTGTCAAGTTTCTAAGAATGTTCTTAATTGCAATTCCTCCATAATTTCCAAAACACCCTTTCATTTTAATCTTGTCTTGTTTAATCTGTGATAAAAACAAATTGCGTAGTTAGCATACTGTGTAGTAGCCTAGACCTATGTCTGTTTCTATATTATAATATCAATTTTGAATAAGTGAGTAGCAACACAATACAATGAGATGAAAAAGTATCGTAAATAGAAGCAATTAAAAGTTAAGAATAAAATCAAGAAGACATTTATTTTCATCCCATGTAATCCTAAATGTTTTACTTTTTCATAAGGAATGATATAAGAAGAAGGATACATTCTTAAGATATCTTTTGGTGAATAGCAGTTTTACTTTACTTTCTTCAGAATTCTAATCTTAAGAAAACAGCAGTTACCAAGATTTTTGTTCCCAAGATACTTTTGTGAATCAGCATGGGGGTGAGTAGTGGTGAGTAGCAACAATGGACCGATATAGATATTGATGATCATAATAATGTTAAATCTAACCGATCTCTTCTTAGTGCTCTGCAGAGTGTCGAGCTGGTCCTCCGTCTGGCCAATTAGCTCTCGCAACTCTTCGATGCTTGAACACACCAACTAGAGGGAGGAAGGAGACGCCAAAACATAAGCAAAAAGAAATAGGAAGAAGAAACGGATCAAACTAAAGGAAGGATTTTGAGTAAAGATTACAGGATGCGTGAGTCAAGTGCCAGTCAGGATGGAGTGTAGCAAGTCTGTAATACAACACATTTCAATGTGATAAAGCAGTTTTTTGGTCGTACTGCAAAAGTGAGTGTACCTTAAATGGTGATTCAAGGAGGGCTTCCTGTTTTATGTCATTTGAAGAAGTTTCAAGTTTCTTTCCTTTAAAAAAACAAAAAAACAACAAGAACACAAAAACAGGTCTTTGTTTTGTTTTGATTGGTTAATTCAACTCGCTCTTGAAATAAAAAAGGAAACAAAATGAGTCACATAGCCAACCGTTAACAATCTAGTAATTTTAACTTTGGCAACACCAACATTTCACTTGCATCTGCTTTTCAAGTCTCTGGCAGACAAACTGCCGTGTCACACCGTTGACCAATGACACAACACAACCAACAAAAATACATTTTTGTTGTCAGTGTCAGGGAACCCACATGTGTTTTAAACGTGGTAAAATATCTTATATGATCTTCAACATAGTAATCTATGCCATTTTGTCAATGTAACTAAAATAAGACCGTTATGCAGAGAAGATGGGTGTAAAACCGTATATAGTTTGCCAGTAAAATTATAATGCCACGGTGTGTGGCGCATTTCATATACAAGATCTCCCATTATAACGGCCATACACAGCGACGGTACTAGCTTAAAAATAAAAAAAAGTATCACAAAGTTGCCGTAAGTTGTAACCATGGGGACAACACGCTCCCCCTCCTTTCTAGAACTCTTACCCCAAATGCGTATTTTTTTCCATAGTGTTCGAATTCGAGATGAAACGGAGGGTACTTGCACTTGAAACAATTCATGACAAACAATTAATTCAGAGAAAAGATCGATATTCCTCACCCGCCTTGGTTTTCTTCCTCTTGTCCTTCCTGTTGGCCGGGGGCTCTGCTAGCTCCGCGCTCGTCTTTGCCAACCTCGTCTGACAAGGTCTGGGCCTCTGTAAACACCGCAGCCGCCTCTGTTCCCTCGTCCCCCCCGGCGGCACCCGCTCTCGCTTTTTCTTTCGCTTTCTTTTTCTAGTCCCGATCATTGAGTCATTCGTCTCTTCTTCACTTGAGTGACGCGCGCCTTCAGATGAAGAGGAGGAGAAAGGGGCCACGGCGGTCGCAGCACTACAGCGGCAGCTGTGCCGGCCGGATTTAACACTGCTGCTTATAGAACATTCTGAACACGAGGACGCCTGGTGTGCCAGAGAGGGACTCGGCCCTCCCTCGGTCCTGACCTCTGTGGGTCTAGGGGGAGACGCGAGGTTCATGGAACAAACCGGGGACCGGCCCGTATAATAGTGCTCCCCCACGCTGAGGCAAGGCTCGTGGGTGTCGGCCTTGATGGTGCGTTCGGGGTCCCCCGAGAAGCCCGGCTCCTGCTTCACTCTTTTGGATCGGCGCTCAGAGTTACGTTTGAAATGGCCCCCGCCTACGGCAGAGTTTCTGAGGCGCGGGCGGCGCGAGGAGTTGGCGTTCCCTTTCAAATTGGATTTAGAGTCCGCACTCGTCCAAACGTCGTCAACAGAACCCGAATCGGACTCCGCCTCCTTCAGAGACGACAATGTAAACTTTTCATTTGCTTCTTCTTTGCTGCCTCCATTTTCTCTTTTGAAAAGTGCAAGTTTCTCCTCTTCTTCTTCTTCTTCTACTTCTTCTTCTTCTTCAGACCCCCTCGTTACCATAGAGACACCGTAACATCCCATCTCTTTCCAACCCTCCCCGTCCTTCGCGTCGCCGGGCCGGGCGTCCACCTCCCTCGCCCAGAGGGCCGGGAAGGGGTAGGCGGGGGGCTTGCACGGTCTCTGGAAGTAGATCCTCAGGTCGGCGCCGCAAAAATGCGGGAAGTGGA
>JAOPHQ010000969.1:0-48753 GCA_030340625.1 Merluccius polli
GGGGGGGGGGGGGGGGGGGGAGGGTTTCATCCCTCTTACCATTTGCTCAGTGAAGATTTGAAGGTCCTCTGGGGCGCCCTGTGCAGACAAGCAGAGAGCAAGTGTACGGTAAAGCGGCGTCACATGGGACCACAGATGCTGAAGTGATGTTAACTGTAATGAACTATACGAGTACCTCTGCGTTTACCTTCTCAGTGAGGTTGTAGATGACCCTGGCCAGCGCCTCGGCCACCACCTTGGTGTTCCTGCTCAATTTCTTCAGGTCGACATGAGGCCTGACACACACACACACACACACACACACACACACACACACACACACACACACACACACACACACACACACACACACACACACACACACACACACACACACACACACACACACGTAAATTGGGTGCACAAGGCAGAAAGGACGGAAAAGGGGATTTAGCAAGAGGGAGAAAAAAAGCTAACTGGAAAGAAAAAGAAACAGGACTGGTGGACAATTGGTTTCATATAGATAAACTGGAAAAAGAGTGAAATCCTGCAAAGAACATATTTCTCTTGGCAGGTTGAAATACAAGAAGCCCAACATTCAGAAGATGACTAATATGTATAATAGACAGACACAGGGAAAGGAAGAGTTGACCGAACAGGAAGGAGCTCTTACGACACCGGTTAGCCAATCACAAAGACCGGACGCTCACATAACCTTGGACTTCCTAGATCTGACAAGAGTGCAAAGACATATTCATGAAGGTTAAGTGATGAATGTGTCTGAAGGCATGGAGAAGCTTGCCAAGCTGCAGCTAGTGTGTAATGGCCTCCGCTTAATTTCCTTTGGAAGATTCCTCACATTTAAATAAGGACCACGGCATTGAAACCATTCCTTCAGATGACGGATAAGAAAAGGGAGAGTGGGGTGGGGTGAGGTAGGAATAAGACGGACTACGACGTCTACGGGGGTTAACACGACAAACAACATAACAGAGAAACCTCCATCCAAACTCATTCTCTCCAGGGGCCAGATCCACAAAAGTATCTTAAGATAATTCTTAAGAAGTTTCCTAAGACATCCTTAGGATATATTTTGGGCTAATAGCAGTTTTTCTTAACCTTCATAAGTCCAAATGTAAGAAAAAATATGGTTCTTAAAGATAGTCTTGTGAATCCGCCCACCCCAGTGACTCGTGCATTAAGGCGTGCAGTAAAGGAACCCACCCAGCAGGGGGCTCTCCCGCTCCGTGGCGAGAGGAGGGGGACACTGACCGCACGTCCATGATGCTGGAGCGTTGCGCCAGGCGGTGGGAGGGCAGGTGGGACAGCGTGAAGGCGGGCAGCCGGCGGATGCCGAAGCGCTCGTGCTCCCAGGCCAGCGTGTCGTCCGCCAGGTTGATCTTCTTGTGCACCATGGAGAACTTGACCTCCGGGTACTGGCTGGCCACCACCTGGTAGAGGTAATGGTGCAATTAGCATCATCTGTAGTAAAATAACAGCAACTACTGACAACCATTGACAATTGTAATTAATTTCAACAGCATTAGCAAAGACATTTTTCCGCCCCTCTTGTTTTGACTACAAGGCATAACCTGGTTTTGCAGTTTGAAATATTTGTGTGTTGGTCATATACCAGGGTATTTATTGGTATCTGGTGGATCATAGTATGTTGTCTATCTGGGGCCAGTAAAAATAGTGGCTGATGCAGACGAACCCTTTAGAGACCAGCAGGCTGGTTCTTACCGTCTCCAGCTCCTTGAGCAGGGCATGCTGGGGGGTCCCCTCCTTAGGAGGCTTAGACACGTGGAGGTGCAGCCCATCCCCGTTCCCCAGGGTGTCCAGACACAACACAAATGCTACGTTGTCCTGGAGCAGACTGGAGTCTGGAGGCACAGAGAGCAAGGGGTGGAGAGACAGTGAGGAGGAATAGGCATTTAAATTGAGGCTGTAATGATTAGTCAAATATTAGTCAACAGAAAATTAATGGAAGCAAATTTTTAGAATCAATTTTAGAATCGAATCGATGGATCATTAGAAAATAAATACTTTTTCTTGGCTGCTTATCGGATAAAACAAGCAAATTTAAGCAATCACTTTGGACCCTGGTAACTTGTGATGGCATTTTCTATTATTTATGACATTTTGTAGACTAAATAATTTATCTATTAATCAAAATAATGTACTTAATGTGATCGAATCAAAAAATAATCGTTAGTTGCAATGGACGCAGTACATCCTGTGGGCCTCCTTGAGCGAGACGCCTAACCCCTACCGGCTCCTTAATGAGCATCTGACTAGTCTGAATAGTTTAGGATTAGAAACCATTATAGGAGTGTAGCGTCATGCCTTTAAGGCCATGACCAGACTATGGTCAGGCCTCCATTTTAGACGCAATGCTCTATGTCCACACCGGAAGCTTCTCTGTTACTGACAACAGGAAACATGGGCAGAGACAACAGGCCTATCAATTCTTAAACAAGTTGGGTCGTACCATCAATACTGTAAATTAATCGATATTAATTGATATATTCCTGACATAGAAATGTCTGATCAATAATACAAGTTAATACTGCAAGTTTCAGCCTACAAAGGAAGAAGCCATGCTGAGTAAGCAAAATTAAAATATACCATTACACAGAAATTGACTTACTAGAACAGCTCATTTCCTCAAAACATTGCGACACAGACGTTGCAGAGAGCGAGCACAATGTCACAATCATAAATGTGTGTTATTACTCGTGCTACGCATCATATCACGTGTACAATGTTGTTTTTAATGCAACTGAGGGCGTGTGTGTTGTGAAATCAACCACTTCAATAAAGCTCATGAGGAAAAAACATTTAGTTTTTTTAGCATAGCGTATGGATCATTAATGAGGTTGAACATCTATGATGTAGACTGCGTAACATTTTCATGCCCAGGTGGATGTGGTTTACTGCCTTTTTGAAGCCCGAATCTGATTACAGATTACCCGACATTTTTCTTAAAAAGTTTTATTTTTTTTAAGAGTCATAAGCTGGTTCACAATTTTTAACAGTGCTCTTCACCCCAGGCAGTAACTGTCAGGTGCGCTGTTGTTCTCGATCAGTTGAGTCTTTTCATGACTACATTTAAATACCTGTTTTAATTAGATATAGAATAGTAACCATGGCTGTATGAACGAGCTCATGCTCCTGCTGAAGGATTGAACTCTGTTGCGCATACATGGTGGCACTCGGCTGTTCTAGTCTAGTCGCTCCGGAGGCACATTGTTGAAAAGTCACAATTCAATCTGTTTCACAGTAAAAAAACATGATCCGCCGGATATATTCACTTATGTCTTTACTTTCTTTAGGCCTACCAAGTAAAAAAAATAAATGATTAATTAATAAATAGGCCTACAGCCCAACCCGACATGAGATATGTGAGAAAAAAAAAAGACTGTTCCAAACCCGTCGGGTCGCGTTGCGTCGGGGCAGAGATCTCAAGCTCTAGTACTGCCTACCTGTGTGGTCCAGGTTGTCCTCCAGCCAACGCTTGGTTCCCTGGTAGTTGAACTTTCCTCCGCCAGAGACAAAGAATAGCAGGTTGTACCTGAACACAAAAAGCAGCTTGATTTAGAAGAACCATACTGTCTGGGAATGACCAAATTGTTCCTCCTGTCTTAAAAAAAGTCTGTGTTTATAGTTGTATACAGGATACGGTGCTGAAGCTGTCAAATACCCGTAATATGTCGAACATGTCAAGTAAAGTAGAATGGTGGCTGTTAATGGAAGTGCTTCTAGTTTTTTTTTTTAAAGCAAATAAAAAAAAATACCCCTGGTAACCCAGCTACCCAATTGACATTTCGCAATGTATGCACACATAGGCTTTGTAACCTACCCAGCATGTGTCCTCTTGTAAGTGTACAGCCTGGAGAAGAGACGAGCCAGCTCCAGCAGCATGGACACCCCACTACCGTTAGAGTCTGCTCCATAGGACAGCCACTGTGCACCACACAGAACGGACACTAGCTTTAACTTTATTATGAGACATTGTGATGCCCATCTATGATTAACTGCAGCGTCAAACTGCCTTCTAAATAACATGCATTCAACTCACTCTCATTGTTCACATTTATACTCTATGGCGCCACCAGTGTATATTTTGTCTTGGGCATGTTCAGACGTGCAGAGAGGGTGGGTATGTAGGTAGGTAGTTAAGTAGGTAGGTAAGGTAGAAGAGGCACCATACCGGAGCCACGCCAAATGCATCGTAGTGAGCGACCAGGACGATTGTGGGAAGGTCTTCTCCTCCGACCCCGGCCAGACGCCCCTGAGGGAAAGAGGACACGTGTGAATAACTGTAGCTGTGGAGTTAGTACCAATATTATGCTCTTTTCCAATAAAGTGTGAAAACATTTGCTTAAAGTAAAAAAAAAAAAAGAGCTGGTGAGACCAAAATTACTTATTTTTTCCCCAGTTACACAGCAATCACAGATAACATCAGCATAGTAAATTAGCATTTTCTCAAACAAAGATCTCGAGAGCTTGCCGTTTCCATTCTGTGCATGGCATACATTAGAGCTAGCAGGAGCTCACATTAAGTAAAGCTGTTGTCAGGCCATTTGCCTGCTGGATGCGGTGGGCACTCCCAGGCCTGTGTGAAAATCCTTTGTGTGGGTCCTCTAATCCGCTGCAGTAGGCCTAAACCCGTTCACTCTGGGTTTAACACCCTGCTCAGATCAACACAAACTGCCCCCACACACTGTCTTGATAAATGTCCTCAACCTTTTGTGTGTGTGTGACAGAAACAATAATAGCCCAGGCCAGTTTAATATCTCATTAAGGAAATGGGATACATTACCCACTTCCCGTTACCCCATTATTGTCCCCAGCAGCTGTTGGATGGCTTTGTTTTGTAAATAGCCCTATCCCAAACTAGTACCCACATTCAGCTAAGAACAGATATTGTTTCTCACCTCTAGACTGGTGATGGCCCAGTCGCTGATAGCTTTGCTCTGGGCCCCGCTGGTCACCATCTGAAAGCCGTTGGCTGTAGCCGTATGCAGCAACACTGCAGAAAATAAAATGGCCGGCAGTCAAAATCAGCATCCAAGCTTCTGCCGGTCTTTGTGTTCTTTGATCTTAAGATACACTGCATGAATAGCTTTGAATAACTATTTTGTCAAAGTTTAATCATATTCATTCAAACCTAAGTAAATAGACGGAAAGGACACTCAAATTTTGCTCTACATCTCACACACACACACACACACACACACACACACACACACACGTCAACCCTCATGTTTTTCCCAGGATTCGGGCCCTTTTGTGTTCTCATTTATATAATGCAGGGATGTTCACAGCATGTCCCTTTCAACCAGGCATCTGGTTCTGACCACCTAATTGTAGTCATTTAGTAGATACTAGTTATCCTAATCCTTGTTGCACTGATATTTTAAAGGTCACCAGGTGTGATGTCCATTAGCTATTACAAGCCATTTCAAAATCTACCCTCTAGTGACCTCACACACGGGAGTGTTCACCCAGATGTACGATAAATACATCAGCCTACCAGTTGATACAGTCCACTGGGTCGGCTAGTAGGCTGATCTAGTCATCATACATCTGGGTGAACACTCCCATTTGTGATGTCATTAGAGGGTAGATGTTGACATGGCTTGTAATGGGTCACACCTGGGGACCTTTAAAGCAAGTGGTTGCCAAGTGGTGATTTTAGGAGTCACTGTATGTACCCTTGTCTAAATGAAAGGGGTATGTGGACAGTGGGGGTGGGACCGCCTGGGGCGGGGCACCGGAAAATGTCCCTTATTTTCAAACCCCAATGTTGATGGCTATGACCCCATACAGCCATACCTTCTGCTGCGGTGGAGGACCCCTGGGTGGGGGAGGACGTCAGTGTCTGGGTGTAGATGGACAGCAGCTCATCGTCCTCCAGGGCAAAGTACACCGGGACGATGGTCTCCGTGGCCAGCATCTCCGGCTCCAGCTCCATGAACTGCTGCAGTGGATCAAAGTTAAGAGTGATGTCGTTAATGCTGGGTAGTACACACAATACAGGAAAATTCCCCTGATTTTGTGCCCATTTTGCCCCTTCAGTTGATTTTTTTGTGGTGTGTGGGGTATGTTAAGCTTGTATTCCCCAAATCCGATCCGGGCCGCACCAATTCGACATCGCAATATTAAACATGGTCAATATTTACGATCCGATATCCTGTAGTGTGGGGGGAACCCCGAGGACAACCGAGTACACACTATGGATTGTCACATTGGAAAAGCGATAGCCAATTGGGAGTCTCTCACGGTTTCTAAATTTGACAAATCGTCTAGCGTGTGCCAGACATAACTCTGGTGAGATCACATGGCTCAATGTGTCAAAATATCCTGCAATGCAAATGGAGTTGGATTTGGAGTTGAAAACTCCAGCTGACGAAAGATACTAGCACTGGAAGACGCTGGCTTTACTGTATAAAATAAGCACCACATACAGGTAGTTCCAGAGTATCATTAATTTTACCACAGACAAGCGCACCAAGAAAAACAAGTACTTGCACAAGCGGCCACAATAGTGTTTAGATCATCAGAAGCCTACTACCTCCTAGATATGTTTGAGAAAATAGTGAGTGCAAGTTTGTGTGGATCCATGTACAATGTTACAACTGTTAAGGGGGGATCGTGAAGTGCATAATTACTTGTACTATGTCTTGAGGCATAGTAGACATGTTCTTGGGCAGGATTATCACCACAGCCCCAGCCGACTGGCGCAGGGCTTTCTGGTACTTGTCATATGAGAAGTCTGCCAGCCGCATAATAACACAGCGACGACTTAGGACCTCCGCCTCCACAGAACGGGCCTCCGTGTTCAAGATGGCATTCCTGGTACCTAGTAGTACACAAATATGAGATATCAAATTAGTGTACAAAAGATGTGTATGAACAAATATTTGTATATGAATATATTCAAGACATCCCCTATATGTTGCTCCATTATTTGCATTTACATTGGTACCCTGTGTGAACCAACATCAACATGCACACCACTAGAGCATTAGACAGAGTCCTGCATTTAGCAAATGCAAACGCAGGTGACCAGAGATACACTTGATACTTTTTTGTATACATTATAAGTAAGTTACTCAGTACATTTAAATGTGTTTATCGCCCCAAATGATATCTTAGTAACGTCATTGCATGAGAAGGGTATATTGCACCGGTTTGTTTTAATGGAAATACCGTCAAATTCAGAATCAATGAACGGGCCAATAAGGAGCTAACGCAGTTAGCCAAACCAGCTACTGCGGCTAGCAGCTACAGCTAGCATGCATGCTGTCATTGGGTTACCTTGACAGTTAGCGTTCAGCCATCGGATTCAGAACACTATATTATAATTATCTCTAATTTAATTACACTTACGTTCATTTCATTTCGGTTTGTACATGACTTGACTCACCGTAGGGCTGTCCCTGTAGGTCGTACTGCTGCATGCGATACACAGTGAATTCATGTGCCGCCTCAGCTGGGAGCGGCGACACGAGAATCAGTACCGCGGGAATAAATACAATAAAAGTCAGGGGAAACGATGATTTAAACATGTTATCAAACACCTCGCTCGCTTCCTCAAACATCGTGGCGAATATGTTGAGCGCAGAACAGGAGGAAAAGGTGGTATTTTGGGCTGGCAAGACTATGAGGAACTGGTAGCTATTGGGGTTAACTGCTCGCTAGGCGACTGCTACTCACGGCGTGCAATTCTGACCAGGCGAACAACTCGGCCACCTCTTGTGTCACGGCGTGTGCAACGGAATTATAAACGTCTAAACGTTGCGATTCATCATTTATCGATCGTTTGTCAACGTGATTAATGTTGTGAAAAAATACGTTTTATTTACAATAATAAAAAAAGAAAAGACAAAATCAGTATTTATTAGCAAAGGTCCTTCGGGGAAAAATTAGGACAGCTATTCGCGAGTCGGGAGGTGAACAGTAGATGGCGCTATATATCTTCTTTGGTTTGTTTAAAGGTCTCGCATGCAGTGGAGTAAAAATGCCTCGAGGTTATGATACACATAGACATCTTATACATAAGAATACATATAAGATGTCTATGATGATACACGTCTTAGTACAACAACCATTAACACAGAGGTACTTTTATAGGATCTTACATTTCAAACTTTGTGGATTAGCCTTATTAGTGTGGTAAGTGTGTGTGTGTGTGTGTGTGTGTGTGTGTGTGTGTGTGTGTGTGTGTGTGTGTGTGTGTGCGTGCGAGCGAGCGAGCGAGCGTGCGTGCGTGCGTGCGTGTGTGTGTGTGTGTGTGTGTGTGTGTGTGTGTGTGCGTGCTTGTGTGTGTGTGCGTGTCAGAGAGAGAAAAATAATATGGTAATCAACATGTGCGCATGTGTCCCCCCCCCCCCCCCCCCCCTCTCTCTCTCTCTCTCTCTCTCTCTCTCTCTCTCTCTCTCTCTCTCTCTCTCTCTCTCTCTCTCCCTGGAGGGCTGCTTTGCTAAATGGAAGATTAATGCTGATATGATGTCCTGCCATCCCACTTAATGGACTTTGGCATCATTATTTCCTGTTGTATGAGTAATACAACTGTAGCAGCCTGTGCAGATAGCCTGATGCCTGGTTATAGAGGAGCATATTGGACATTAACTACGTCCATAAGAGCATCCCTTTCTCAGAGGACAATCAAAACAATTTGGGCTGTTGCGACATTAACAGATTGCATATTATTCTTACAAAGTGTAAATAAAGACGATTTTCACATGGGGTTTACTTGTTTCTGACGGTGTTTTAAACAACGATGTCACATTGTTTAAATCCCCCGTCCCCCAACTCAAAATGTCGAGAGGCTCATCCTCGGCTCGGCTGGACGGAGAACCGGTTCAAGTCTTTTCACACAGGGGTTGCATCTCATCGCTATACGCTGGCGCCGCTCCCTTCGCATTCTGCTTCGTCATATGCTTTAGTAAAAACTGGGATACATGCAAATGTACAGACACACTCAAGTGCGCACGCACGCACCCCACCCACCCACCCACACACTCACGCACAATGCACAAGCTTGTTCACAGTGTCCATGCTTCTTTCCATTGGTCCTGGGAATGTCCTGAATCAGTCCAGCCTTTGCCCCCGACCCCGGGCGAGAGGAAAAAAAAACACTTTCTCTGTGTCGCCACACAATAGATTGCAGTCAGCATGAGTGTGTATAGGTCCTACGTGTGGGTAAGTACCGCGGATTAGCGACAGCTTACCGAGCAAGCGGCGGGCAATTTCTGTCTAGCAGGTCTCTGTGGGCCCCCCATGCCTCCTTGCACT
The DNA here is from genome assembly GCA_030340625.1 of Merluccius polli. Classification (NCBI taxonomy): domain Eukaryota; kingdom Metazoa; phylum Chordata; class Actinopteri; order Gadiformes; family Merlucciidae; genus Merluccius; species Merluccius polli. The sequence continues at coordinate 9,286 of JAOPHQ010000969.1, forward strand.
CTCATTCTCTCCGAGGATGCCGTCATTTTCACACCACACTGGCTGGTTTGCTCAACTGCTCGTCTCACAGGAGCGCTTAAGCCACTCAAAGCGGGAGGTTGAAAATCACGGAGCGCCATGGGGTATTGGAAAAAAACACAAGACGAAAAGCATTACCCTAACCCTCTTTTCCGTACCGTGGGCCCGGGTTGTAGACCTGGGAGCTGTTGCTGATTACCCCCGTACAGACACACACACACACACACACAGCTACCAGTTTTACAATGGTGGTCTGTCAAAAGCCAAAGCAAACTCCTTCCTTAACACACTGGCTAAGAGCAGCGGGCTGTAATCCCGTCATTAATGAACACATGCTAAGGAAGCGGCTAAGTGGCCATTAAATCACAGAGGCTCAATGGGTGGGCCTTTTTTGATGTGCTTGTGGATGGAAGTGGTCTGTGACTGCGTACAATGGTCAGATTGTACACTGTCAGGGTTTTTGTGGTGCAGAGACCTTGATGTGCATCTGATTGTGTTTTTTTTTTCCTTCTGCTTTGATTTGCAGTAATGTGTGCCCACGGTACACATTGAGGAAGCACAGATTTGGCTATCTTAAGAACCAGACACACCGTCCTCTTTTATTAAGGAGCACGGGGGAAAACAACAGCAGGAGAATAGGCGAACATAGCTTATGACAGCTGAACTGCAGCCAGTGCGGAAGACAGTGAGCCAATTTGGTTGCGCGGGGCAACAGGCAGATAATGGATGACGAGGTCTCCTGGAGCCAGCCGTTCCATTAGGTTTCCCTAATGTGGTCGGAGAAGGTTGGTGTGGCTCATCCGCCTTCATAACCACTTTGAAAGCTGCTCAGTCATTCGGTCATTCTGCTGGACGTAGCCGCCCTGTTTTGCCTTTCTTTTCATCCTGCAGCCGCTGGGACTGCTGCTCCTTCACTTATGTTGCAGACTTGACACGTCTGACTCATGCCAGACATGAATAATACTACAATATGAATACTAACGCTATCATAATAGCGCAATGTTTTCTATTTAGATTTTAATTTGCTTTCCAATCCCCTTTTCCCACGCTCCCTGGGAACTGCACTGGGACTGTCAAGTTGATCCATTTCATAGTTGGTCACTGTTCAACATTAGTCCACTGGTTTTTTCCACAGTGCCATTACACCATTATTGCATATAGTAACACAGACCGATTGTCTTGTCCTATGTGATTTGCTACCATTTTATAATATATGTTTTTTATCTAGCCCTTTATAGCCTTCTGTAAATATGTCCAGATATATAATTTTTCAGTCAAATGTATTTTTTCTCTTTAAGATACAAGTTATGAAACTGCATTATTGCAATATTGAGCATTCTCAGAAGTATACGCTTGTGAAATGCAGAAGTTGTAGTGTGTGTTCTGTACAGTACTGAGCGTTGCCCTGAAAGGACGTAAATAAATTCCTGAATAGAGCCACTTGGTGAAGGAGGCGGGCCTTGCGGTGCTGCAATCTACAAGGCTTAATGATGGGAACGGATGTTGCCTAATAATGCTTCCCTCAACCCCACTACACTTTGACACCTTGTTTTACCCACTCTTACGCACACACGGTAATGATGTAACCAGGTGGAGCTCACTTGGCCATGCACTGTAAATCATAGCCCTGTCATGTCGGTGCCTGTGGGAGACACAATTTATTCCAAAAACCCTTTCCCGACTCCTCTTTAAAACGTATATTAACAGTTTGAGTTAACACCACCCCTGACCTTCCTCCCCGAAACCCCCCCCCCCCCCCCCCCCCCCCGCACGCCGCCCGCACCTACCTCCATGCCATCCCATCATCCCTGCCAGCGGCGACCCTGATTTCTCCTAAGAACCGGAGAACGAGAGAGAGGGGCCTTGCATTCCTCGCCTAGCCTCCTCATCCCCCCCCCCCCCCTGCCGGCCATCATGTTTGTCAGACGCCCCGGCTCGAGGAGTGATCACAATTGCCGACTGTGCCTGGGCGGCCCGCTGTGACCTTTTCCTTCACGTCTGCCACGCTCACCTCCCCCCCCTGCACTTCCCCTGCCCCCTCACTCAACCAACGCATGCCAGCGGGAAGCCGGCTACTATGACAGCCTAATAAATACAAAAACAAATTGCGGCAGGTTGGAAGTATGCGGCGTGGGCTGGAGAGTTGTTAATGTAATGAACTGGGCTTCATGGAAACACAAGGCAATTAAACTCCCACGGTGCCTCCCTCTGGCACAGACAAGGCCCCGCCGAAGACTAGGGGCCCTCAGAGACAGAGGGAGAGAGAGAGAGAGAGAGAGAGAGAGAGAGAGAGAGAGACAGACAGACAGACAGACAGACAGACAGACAGAGACAGAGACAGAGAAAGAGAGAGAGAGAGAGAGAACAAGAAAGAGAGAGACTGTTGAAGGGGAGGAGGATGAAAGAGAGAATGGAGCCATTTAGCGGTCCCGCTGGCGTAGGAAGTGTGCTGACTGAGATTGAGCCTAAATGCCAATTAGTCACGAGGCCACCTTGTCTCGGGGTCACCGCGGTCGCGCACCGCCATCACTCACCCTCCATGTAGTTTGTTTTGGTTGTTTTGCAGCCGTGATTGGACTGATTATTGACTGATCGCCAGTCAGGTTTAGGCCAAACTTTGGGGTCGATTTTAATCTTCCAATGTGAATCTCATGGCAAACAGATCATTTCAGTGTGTTTGGTGAATTGGGGTGTTGTTTGTTGTTGGATATACTGTCCCTTTGCCCTCCTAACTGTCTTTTCAAGCTACTCCACTACTATTCATCTCAAGGTCGTACAGTACGTTCGGTACATGCACATGTCTGTCTCCAAAAATGGTTCCCTTTTCGAAAGCTTGAAACCCAAGCACAGTCGGCCATCTTGCATGCCAACGCATCGTCGCCAGGCACCCCAAAAATCCTACTAACTGTCAAAACTCAACATCGAGACACCAAATCAAATGTGCAATGCCAATCTCCTCCAATCAGGGTGGCCCGATCGCCGGGCTTTAGCCACATCTGGTGTGTAATTGGTCTGGCTGCTGGAAGCTTGAGGCCCTTGAGTTATGGAGAATGTAAGAGGCTTTGGTGTGTTCCGTCCAGCCCACCAATGAAGGCCTATGATGGTCTGCCAAGCGCCCACCTCAGCAGTTTCCATGGTTTGTCATAAGCTAGCATTAACTTATTCTGCCTGGCCTGTATGAGCCAACGTGTATTCCTGTAATATTCCCTCTCACTCTGTATTTTACTCATGGATTGATTGTTTGTTATGAATGTAAATAATGGCTGGCAATGGCCAGAAGACATCAAAGGAGGAATAGGAGAGAAGGCGAATGATTGAACCTTCAGGAAGTAATCTGGACCAAAGCAGGGAGTGGGAGGGAATGGTTTCCTTCTGCTTCTGTTTGGGCTTGCGCTGAGATTTAGGTGGAATTACGTTTACTTTTGGCACAAGCTTGCCGCTTTTTCAGAATTTAGATTTCTCTGATTCTCCCCATTCTCTGTCTCTATCTCTGTCTCTCTCTCTCTGTCTCTCCCGCTCTCTCCCTGTTGCTCTCTGTATCTCTCCACCTCCGGGCTCTCTGCATGGACTGGCTTGTCCATCAAGCTGGTTAAGCAGTATCAGCCCTGGGTGGTTGAGGTTGATCTCCCTGCGCCAAAAAAACACAAAACATCTGTGCTGCCGAGCCCACTTTGATGGACTAGACAAAAGTGCCGCAGAGCCAGAAGCCTCTGCTCTCGCTTGGCATCATCCACCATATTGGAGGCCCTCCTGGTTCTCCAGAGGTCACTTGGTCTGATCTCTTGGCTTTGATCGCAAAGATCCCTTTCCTCGCTCACCTTACACAGAGACGGTAAAACTATTCACGCACTAAGGGAAGGAAATGAAGAATCCATGCTGTGTGAGTTATAAAAGTGTTTAAGGTTTAAAAAACCAGGGTCCCTTCATTTTGTGAGACAATACTAAGCAGAAAAGAGGTAATGTGCAGTATTGTGCCATAGAGCCGCATTCATCTTGCAGAGGTATGTCAAAGGGCCCGTGTTTCAGATTTCATAATTTGATGACACTGCAAGAGGCGTTAACAATACGCAAAAACAGGATTTGCACTGCTTCACACAATATATTCCTATTTGTTCATGTCTCATAGATAAGACATCGATGTACTGTACGTAACATGGCACAGCGCGTCACAATGTATAACTCATTCGAAACAAACTATACGCGTACTCCCACATCCTCTCTATTCCACGGGACGGCGGACATTCTCAAAGTACAATAAGGGTGTGAGACAGTGACGTTCCTTTCTTCTTATGGCTGCATCCCAGATTAGCCTCTGATGAGGACCTGATGGGGCCCACTTCATCATCCTAGACCTGGGTCATCCATCACCATCAGCATGCAGAGGAATGGTGCTGGTATGGGGGTAGGGGCGAGGGTGTAGGGGCGGTGGTGGTGGTGGTGGGGGTGTACTCTGCATTATGGGGCCCCCTCAAGCAGCTTTGACTGGAGGAGTCTGGTAACATATGCACTCTGAGGGAAACTTTTTTACAGTGCACCGCAACAACAAAGTCAATCTTTGCCATCTGCCGCGCGCTTTAGATCGCACATTGTGACGATTGGGTTATTAACATTAGTGCTGCTATGATTATTGAATGTACAACTTCTACACCGTGCAGTTTGAATAAACCCGGTGGTGTTTTAATTGTTGAGTCACATATCCAAGAAAATGTAACTTCATATTGTTGATATATATTTCATATACAGTTAGTTGAAATGGAGTCACAGGCAGAATGCGATGCCCACCAAGCCATAGATAAATATACCGTGACAACGGAGAAAAATAAACAAGCATAGAGCAGAACACTTTAATGACAGCTCATGTGCAGGTGATCATTTGTACTATAACATAATAACGCTCCTTTGTCACAAAGATTATCCTTAATTACTGCTGTCTGCTTCCAAGGAGTTCGTCGCAAGTTTAGGCAGGAATATGGAGGGGGGGAAAGAATTTTGTTGCTGTACTTGGTGAATGAGTGAGCTCTCGGTCTGTCTGTCTGTCTGACTGCCTTATAGGGCTTGTACATCAGAATGCATCATGGGATCTTTTGTTGGCGATACTCCGCCATATTGAGAGGACTCAAGAGAGAAAATCCTAAATCAACGTAAATATACTGTAACCTAGGTTAATGAAAGCTTTGTGTTGCCACATCTCACATGAGAAACACCGTGTCAGTATTAAACAAGACAATGTCGTCCCATAATGACAAATAATTTCACGATTAATGACTAAACAATGACCAAAAAAACATTACTACCAGCACAATAACTAACATTTCAATTCATTCATTGGTCATTATGATGTACAAGCCCTATAGCCAGTCTGTCTGACCCTCTGTGTTCATGTCTGTCAGTTTATATGTTTATACATTGTAGCAGCATCAGTATTACCTCTTCACTGCACAACATTATTAGCAAAACGATCATATGCAACGTAGATATGACTGACCAAGCCGTTAGTAAATAGGCTACCATTGTTCCACTCACTAAGCTTAAAAAGTCTAATCAATTGAAAAAATGTGGTTGAATTCAAACTTAATTACTTACTGAATTCAACGGAAGAACAGACAACCTTTTAGGAGACAAACCAATATAACCATAATAACCATAATCCCAGAAGAAATCACAATGGAAATATTGAATCAATATGTTGAGCGCCAATCCCCTCGGTCTCCAACTTCACCTCCCTTACCCCGTCACCCCTTCAACTCATTAATACAAACCCCTCAAGTTACCATCATTTTGCTTGTCCCAGAGTGCCTGTGGGGACATTCACATTGAGACCAGCGGTACTTGAGTATTCTATTGCAAACAATGTGTTCTAGCTGAGCAGGCAACTGATGATATATTAGACATACTTGATGTTGCTTATCCAGAATACTGTCATGCTTGTGGGTCTAAACCCAAGTGTTTATGGAGTCATCAAGAAATGGCATCAAAAGTGGCGATGAAGCTTGCTCACACAAGATATCACATGAGGATATCAAGCTTCAAAGCCATGCAGCAGATCACCTTTCAGCTGTACCTGCAACACATTTTTTCCCCTTACATGTATTCATTTCACAGTTTTTGTTTAGTTATATGATTTAGTTGTATGATTTCACATGTGTCTGAATCACAGCTACATTCAGAAATATGTGCCTCTTAAACATTACAATATACAATTGTCATTGTCAGAATTGTGTCTGTGCTGTGTGTGTGTGTGTATATGTGGGTTGTTTCGACTTGTATTTGGAATTTATTTTTCTCTTTCCAAACTAAACCACATCAGGACATCCGGATTGTAATCAATTGCAACAGTCGGGCATGTGGTGGAACTGAACACATAATCAGTATAGCGGCCTTACTAAAACAATAGACACAGACTTCAGTGATGTATGTGGAAAGTGTGCATCCTGCACAGTTACAGAACCCGTGTGCCCTTAAGCAACGTAACAATAAACTAACCCTGCTGTCATGTACGTGAAAACGGGTACACGAGATGACACGAGATGAGACTTTAGGTTTCCCCTGTGTGGCAACCTCTCTCTTCGTTTTGGAAAACAGGATGTGGGCAGAAGAACTGGGCATCTGTGTGCCTAGCGTGTGTGTGTTTATGTGTGTTTGTGTGTGTGTGTGTGTGTGTGTGTGTGTGTGATAATCACAGTGTGGTGATTCTGATGGTGCATGCAAAAAAGACCTTTCTGCGCTATTTTGCATACTTTCTTGTGTGTGCACATGAAATTATTCGAATTTGAGTGCATGACTATGTTATGATCCCTATTCCTCACGGTTGTGTCCCACAAGGCCTGTTTGTATAGGCCTGTGTTTTCTTGGTTGCGCCACGCATAACTCAATTCTTCTTCTCAATCCACACTCAACCCACTGTGCTACGGTCTAGCAGCCCAAACAGGCAGTCCAGCAATTAGTCTTTCCAGCTTCCTCTGTCCTTAAGAACTCACCTCGGAAGTCATCATCTAACAGCCACAACATTCAGAAAACTCCCCCAGAGAAGAACAGGTGCAGACAAAGAGCGAGAGAGAGAGAGAGTGAGAGAGTGTGCCACAGTTTGAATTGTTCTTTGTGTCGTTTTTGTTTCTTCCCCTAGACCTCAGTTATTATTTTCTTCAACCTCATTAGCCTTGATTGTGTTCCACTTGTGTTGATTGTTAATTGTTTCCTCGTGTGTATTTTAAGCCCTCAGTTTGGTTTGCCCTTGTCTGATCGTCCTGTCGCTAAAACCCTGTCTTAGTTCTGCAAGTTTTTCGGCTCGTTGCCTTTGTTCATCCTTATGACTTGAAGAATTTATGTAAATACTTTTTGTGTTTGAACTGTCTTTAAGTCTCCATTTGAGTAGAATGATCCTTACAGTAAGTTCGGACCAAAAAATGAACTTGGCAGAAACAAACCCCTTGAGGAGCATTGTCCAACCAGGGCTGTCATTGGCAGACACGAACAGCAGATCCATCAACTTGAAGACGGACTTCGCCAGCTGGCTGAACAGCAGAACTGCGGGTTTGCAAATATCATGGCCCAACCTCGAAGTATGATGATCCAACCTCAGACGTCTCCACCTACCGATCCTGCTGAACCCCCATCTGTTCCCCCACAGCCTGCGGTTTCCAGAGAGCCCCGTCTGCCTCCGCCTCAAACGTAATTCTGATGATCCTGGGTCCTGCCTTCCTCTCCCAGTGTTGTTTAGTGTTTGAGTGTTAGTGTCCTCCAGTGGGGCCATACTGCCAAGCTCACTTTCAACCCGGGGTAGACTGCACTCTGACCTTCCTACGCCAGTGGTGCCGGTGGCCCTCCATGGCCAAATACACCCGATCCTTCGTTTCTGCCTATTCCATCTGCGCCCAAAATAAAACAAAAACGCCTGGGGCCCACATCGCCCTTGGTCCCACACCTCCATAGACTTTGTTACAGGCCTCCAACAGTCAGACAGTGGCCCATGTCATTCCCCTGCCCAAACTCCCCTCAGCTAAGGAAACGGCAGACATCAAGATTCAACATGTTTTCCGTATTCATGGACTTTCCTCGGACATTGTTTCTGACCGTGGCCCCCAGTTTTTATCTCAGTTTTGGAGGGCCTTCCGTCAGCTCCTTGTTTATCATCTGGTTTCCACCTCCAGACCAACGGACAGACAGAGTGTGCCAACCAGGACCTGGAGACTGCCCTGCATCATCGTGTCTGCTGGCACCCAACCACCTGGAGCCAACAGTTGGTCTGGGTGGAATACGCCCACAACACTCTCCAGAGGTCTGACTCCAGCCTGTCTCCTTTCCAGTGCTCCATCGGTTACCAGACCCCCCCTTGTTTCCAGACCAGGAGGAAGAGGTCAACGTGCCATCTGCCCAGGAGTTCATTTGTTGGTGCCGTCGTACCTGGAGAAGAGCCTGTGTCACCCTGCTTCTCACCACCTCAAGGTATCGACATCGGAGACCTGCTCCCCGGTACCGCCCTGGCCAGAAGGTGTGGCTGTCTAACCTTGATATTCCTTTCTGTCGAGTCCCGCAAGTTGTCCCCCCGATTCATTGGTCCATTTCCCATCACCAAAATAATCAACCTATGTATCCATCCCACGTTCCACATTTCACGTTGTCCAGACTAAAGCCTGTCACCTTTAGTCCCCTGGCCCCTCCTCCTAAACCCCCCCCCCCCCCCCCCCCCCCCCCCTGGCTGGTGGACGGCCAAAAGACCTACACCGTCAAGAGGGTCCGTCGTCACGGCAGGGGTCAGCAATGCCTGTTGGACTGGGAGGGCTATGGCTCTGAGGAGAGGAGCTGGGTTCCTGCCAGAGACATTTTGGACCCCACAGTCCTCCAAGACTTTCACAAGAAACATCGTGACCAACCAGATGTAAAATCACAACGCTGTCCTTGAGGGGGGGGGGAGATCCTGTCACAGTTTGAATTGTTCTGTTAGTCTTTGTGTGGTCTTTGTTTTCTTCCCCCTAGATGTCCTCCGTTATTTTATTCAACCTCATTAACGTTGATTGTGGTCCACCTGTGTTGATTGTTAATTGTTTCCTTCTGTGTATTTCCTTCTCGGTTTTTGTTGCTTTGGCTGCAGTTCAGCCTAAGCATCCAAAAAACACCCCCTCCTACACTTACCCTCGCGACTTGCTTGAAATGTTATTCTGCACTGAATACAGAATTATCATACTGCCTAAAAACGCAGCCACCATCTTTTCACTCAGAATTTTAACTGCACGCCTCTCAGTCTGTAAGTCTGTGAACACAGAATCGAAACTTGTGGATTTGTTTGTTTGTGGGCACTATTGGAAAAAAACTACCTAGCCAGGGCAACTTACTGCCCTGGCTCCAACTTACTTGTGTTGGAAAAAAACGGGTATGGGAGCTCGTTTGGAATAGACTGGGTGTCAATGGCTCGCCAACTCCCCAATTTCAGAATGCGCGTACACCGCAACGGGGTGGGTTGAACAAAACCCACGACTGATTATAATATCGACTATAGACAATGTCAACAATTAACCTGGGGTCTTGGCAAACGACGGCGAAATCCTTTAACTTTAGATAAGACTGTTTTCAAGCCGTCTTTGAGTCTGCATTTGAGTCCAGAAACTGATCCTTAGAGGGAGAGAGCGAGAGAGAGAGGCCGCCCTCTAATTTCGTGCAGGAAAAATGATGAATGGCCTGATAAGCCTTGGAGCCCGTGACAAGATAAATGTTTTCCAGAACATTGCAGGGACTGCAGTTCTGCTCCTACAGAATGGTGAGGTTTAATTAATGAACGTGACGTCCGGACACATACACGTTTTGAAATACTGTCCAGCTTCTCCTGCTTTGCCCTGTGATCATTCTAGATTTACAGCGAGGAACCGAATGCAGCCATGGGCAACCACTGCTCTCCCTCGGAGGTATGAAACACTTCATCACGCGGACGTCCTTGCTTACTGTATATCTCGCCAACCAGGCCACTGCAGTTCATACACTCCACTTCCTATACACCCCCCCCCCCCCCTGCACACACACACACATTAGCAGCATTGTATGTTGCTAATGAGTTGTTTGGAGGAGCATAGCACTGTTGGCACTCATATTCAGAGCAGATTAGATTAGATGCACGCATACACACAGAGACGCAGGCAGACGTCAGGGTGGAATGGGCGGACAGACAGACAGACAGAGACTGAGAAACAATGTACGTACGTACATACATGCATACATATTATCCTTTATAAAACTATACTATAAGACCATAAGCTACAGGCTTGTTCCATTGGAGTGGAGGGCTGGAGAGCACATTACTAAGCAGCAGACGTGTTGTTGGGTCACAGGTTGGCAGGGAGTGAGCCTAGCCCTTCCAGTCCCAGTTCCAGCAGGTCTCAATTACTCTCACAATGGCTCTGTTTTTCTCACTCCTCTACAGCCGTGGACCTTCCCAATTACATGGAAATCTTCAATTTTTCCAAAGAATGCTGAAGATTATATATATTTCTTTTATATTTTTGCATTGAAACTTTTATATTTACACTTTTGGTACATGGGGGGGGGGGTGGATAATGTGTGGATATGCTAGTCTGTGTTCGTCTGCTAAATGGTGTAATGCAATGACGCAAAAAAAAGGGCATATGCAACATTACGCCTATAGAGAGTCACTGGCCCATTAGTTCAACGCGAGACAAAAATGCAAGGCACAGAGAGAAAACACAATCGATGCCCTCTCTGCCTGCAGTAATATGATCCGGCACCTGGACTCCTTCAAAGCACCTCAGCACTTCCCATGAAAAGAAGAAAAAAAAAAGACGTGTCCCTTTAAGGAATAACTTGGTGAGAATGGAGAGAAAAAGCAAAAAAGCAGGAAGGGGCTGAGGTGTGGTGGTGTACGTGTACATGTCAAACTGATACATATACATACAAACACTTGCGACAGCCAGAGAGAGGGAGAGGGCGGGAGTCAACAGTGGCATGAGATAACGACAGAGAGAGAGACAAAGACAGAGAGAGAGAGAGACAGAGAGAGAGAGAATGGGATAGGGAGAAAGGGAGAAATGCATTAGGCACTAAGAGCCATTGCTCTCCTGCAAAAGACTAATGCAATTGCCACAATAAGAGTGTCTCAACGGAGCCTGGAAAAAAACAAGAAGGGGATGAAAGAGGAGAGGCAAGGAGGGAGGGCAGAAAGAAGGGAGGGCGGGAGAAAGAGGGAGAGAGAGAGAGAGAGAGAGAGAGAGAGAGACTGAGAGAGAGAGCGAAGGAAGGAGAACTGGCAGCACTGCCTTCAGACTCATATGGACAGTGGATCTCCTGGGACGACTGAGTCTCTCTCTCTCTCGCTCTCGCTCTCTCTCTTTCTCGTGTTACTCTGAGCTGATAGTGGCTGAGTATAGGACAGTCCTGTGCTGTGTCCGTCTCTAGGGTGATTTATCAGGTTTACAGGGAAGGAAAGTGAGGGAGAAATAGAGAGAGACCAAGACAGAGAGAGAGAGAGAGAGAGAGAGAGCGGGAGAGAGGGAGAGAGAGAGAGAAGTCCAGTAGCAAGCAGGCAGCAGTTACCAGCCAGCTGGCTGGGTGTGTTAACTCTTCATCTGACCTCTGTGTGAACAGAGTAGCCTCCATTCTCCTCCTCCTCCTCTCCTCCTCCTCTTCTCTTTCTCCTCCTCCTCCTACTCCTACTCCTCCTCTCCTGTCGTCTACCCGCCTCCACAGGCTGTGGGAACAAGAGAGCAGATCTTCAACCTTGCCTCCGCTCTGCTGCCACCGAGGTCAGGGAATCACCGGCGAACCGGGGACAGGACGAAACGGGCACACGCAGGACGGGACAGCACAGGACATCTTGGCACCGAAAGAGAGATCCCAGGACAGCGAGGATCGCCGTGCCAACCGTGCGTGCGTGGATCCAAAATGGCAAAGTTGGCCACAGCTTGTTAGACAAAACAGATGGGAGTGAAGTTAGTCACAACAGGCAGAATGTCACCCAACCCGGCCGGTGAGTCAGACGCCGGTATACTCGGCCGTCGGTTGTTAACTTGAGCATTAGTTGAGTCAATATATAAATACAGGGTCAACCTCTCTCTCACTCTGTCACGGCTGAACTCTGAGGCTGAACTCAGATCTAACGAGAAGCAACGGCGGATGTGGACCCGTGGACGTGGTGAGTGAAAATGAGATCTCACTCTTATGTCTTTATTTTTGTCCACATTTCCCGATATATCGTCCCGTCTGCCTGTCTGTGGCTTCCTCGAGTTGAGACAAGACACCAGCGCCGTCCAGGGCGGTGATTATATTTTATCCCGAAGACGCCGTCTGAATATCCCAGGCTATGCTTTGATCTTTTTCGTGGTGGTCTACTGAGAGCCTTGTTGTCTGTGTCTCTGCTAACATTTGCTCTTTGTCGTAAAATCCGTTACACAGTGTTGTATTCTAATAGCATAATGTTACGCAGTGGCTCGCATTTAAAAAACAACAAACCGTTTAATCAAAGCCATGTGGGAGCAGCATTTTAAGTTGCCTGTAATTTCAACCCATCAGAAAGAGGACTGTCCCCCCCCCCCCCCCCCCCCCCCCCCCCTCCCACGCACACACACACATACACACACACACGCACACAGACACACATACGCACACACGCACCTGTACGCCCCGGTACACAGTCTGTGTGGCTACTTTGCCAATGCCTTTTTTTTCTCAGGCAGCTTGTGATGTGGGGGGTCTTAGTGTGATGCCATTGGCTCACCGCTGTTTGTAAAAAAAAAAAGAAAAAAAGTTTAATTTAAAAAAACTAATCCTGCAGAGGCAAAGCGCACCGAACATTTATAGACAAATAGTTCAAATATTTGAACGCGCTCCAACGCTTTATCTGGCTCCGCAAATTCAGTTTGAGTTGTTCCCATGGATAAGACCAAGGGCGCCCCGGTGCCCCTTTGAAGACTACTTTGAAATACTTACGGCCGTCACAGTACTTACATAATATCGACAGCGGTCGAATACTGCAGTTCACGCAAATACTATCCCCCAGACAAGATACCGCCGTGTATAGGATGACCAGTGGGGGCCATCGGTGCACCAATTTTTGCCAACGGTGTGTTAAAAAGGTGAAATATTAGGAGGCATATTACACATCCCTTGACGATTCTGACAAAGGGCGTTACGACAGGAACCATTAACAGATGTTTGTTTTTCGGAGGGGGGCGGGGGGGGGGGGGGGGGGGGGGGTTGGCTGCTTCCCGTGGTTGTCATCGGTTGGGATGATGGTGTGTGTGTGCGCATGAAATTGGTGTGCGCATGTTTGCCATTCTTGACATGTCGACGTGCACTTACAGTCCATTAAGGCGTCATGTAGGCATGTCCATGTAATGTGTGTGAGCAAATGTGCACGTGTGTATGCGATGCATGCATGGGAACGTGCGATGGGTCTGCATAACTTCCAGATTTGTCAGGGTGTGTGCATGTGTGTCTGTTCCTGTGTGTGTGTGTCTGTGTGTCTGTTCCTGTGTGTGTGTGTCTGTTCCTGTGTGTGTCTGTGTGAATGTACTGTACGTCTGTATAACGTTCAGATTCGTTAGGGTACGTGCATGTGTGTCTGCTCCTGTGTGTGTATGTGTGTGTGTGTGTCTGTGTCTGTGTGTGCGTGCATATATGGGTGAGTGTGTGTGTGTGTCTGCATAGTCAAAAACCGCAGGTCCCTGCTGGAGTTTTGCCTGCTCTCTTGCACCCTGTGTGTTCCCCCTGCGCCCCCCCCCCCCACCCCCCCCCGCCCCACCCTCAACCCCACTCCCAGCCCCCTCTTTAGATCAACGGAAGAGTGTTTAAGTGTACAGGACAGCATGGTTTCCCTAAGCCCTCTCCGGCCGGCCGCACCACAACGCCACAGAGTATTGCTGTCTGAGCCGAGGCAATTACAGCACACATCCAAGCTTTCTCTGGCGCGCACTAAATGAAGGGCCTTTGATAGTCTCCCCCGGCTGATGCATATTTACTTTTTATGACCATGCGAGTAGTAAACAGCTTCCCTTGTTGGTGCTGGAGTAAGAGCGTAAACACATGGCTATTAACACACACACACACAGGCAATCACGCACACACACATATGCAGGCAACCTCACACACCCACGCACACAGACACACACATGCATAGACACACACAGATGCATGCACAAACAAAGACCGAACTCGACTCAGTGTGCCGATAGAGCAGAAGGACGCTCCCCAAGTGAGACAGCAATTAATTGTTTAGTTATACTTATGGGTCCTTTTGAGTATCTTATTAGCGGGACACCTGTGGTTGTGATTTGGGAAACTGGAGTACATCCACACTGGGAGGTGGGAAGATCTCGGACTCAAACTGGGCTTCAAACCCAATGCTTCGGATCTGCCATGCGCCAGTAGGACTATGCGCCGTGTCGTGATACTGCCCCTTTGAACAAAAAAACCAAACAAAAACCATATAAACAGGCTCTATTACCATCCACCTCCTAACTCATTTAACAGAGAGAGAGAGAGAGAGAGAGAGAGCGAGAGACACACACAGACACAGTCACAGAGAGACAGAGAGAGAGAAAGAGAGAGAAAGAGAGAGGGAGAGACATTGCCGAGCGCAGTGGCAGTGTCAGTCCAATATGTTTGCCAGCCATTGATTTCATAATCAGGTTTGTCAAGCCGCTTTGTTTAGTCGAGCCCCGGGAACAGCGGCAGCACAGCAGCAGTCCTCCGATTGGAGCCATGTGTGGTGGAGAAACAGGCCTGGGTTTGTGGAGCGATCACATGCTTGCAGTGGGAGGGAGCCCGACGATAACAGGGGGTCTCCATTGGAACATGCCAACCCCCCCCTCCCCCCGCGGCGGCCTCACACGCTATGCTGGCGGCTATGTGAGAGCCCTCCCCCTTTTCACTCCCTCGTCTGATTTACTGTACAGGTGTCCCAGAGGAGGGAGTTTCAGGGGGGGGGGGGGCTGTTGCTTTTTACAGTAATTAAATTGGATATATAAATATATATATGTAATGAAATACATGGGAATCATGTATTTTTGCGAGTTAGCCATAGGATTATAAACGCGTTGTTGTGCGTTTGCATGCCACGGAAATCACAGCTAAAGTCAAAGTCCAGACAATCTTTTGTTGGCATGGCTGTTGTTTGGGCGAGTGTGTTGGGTGTAACGCAAATACCAAGTCTCCCATTTTGATAATTGTTTCTATTAATACACACCAGTGTCCTTGGATGAACCACACAGCTGTGTGTGTGTGTGTGTGTGTGAGAGTGTGTGTGAGAGAGTGTGTGAATGTGCGTGCGATGCAGATTTCTCAACCACTAATTGGACATACCTCGCCTCATCAACCAGCATAGACGTTTTCTTAACATCCTAGTGGACTTATTCTGCCTTGTCTCGTCTCCTTTCCCTCTCCATAGCCTCTCCAGGCGATCTGTCTTAATGTTACTCTGATGTGGATGAGGTTTCACTCCAACCCTCCCCTCTCTCTCTCTCTCTCTCTCTCTCTCTCTCTCTCGGTCTGTTTCTGCGAACCTCACCCACTGTGTTATCAGGATATCAGCCGCTATTAGCTAATAGCCAGGATAGGTATAGCGCTATCACATTCACATCAGATCTGCCAGGCTTTTATCCAGGTTGGCCATTTCCCCCCTATGCATTATGATCAATCATGTTGCTGCCAAGATGTTCATTATATATACTATATTTGATTTTCTATTTCAAAAGAAGAGAGTCATTGTGTGTAATGCACTGTGTGTTGGCCGGATACCTAAATCCTTTGAAATCATAATAACGACCATTAACTTGCAATACTATACCATCGCTACCACTGGCAATAATTTTAACTCACAATTGACAAAATGGGATCAGATTCAAACACCGGGCGCTCTTTTTATTTCGCAAAAAAAACACAAATTGGTTAGTAATGATTGATTTGGCATGAAGTTACATCCCCGACAAATTTCATTAACACCGCGCAAAAGTGGATTATCGTCGACGGCGGGACATGCGGAGAGTCTCCTCCCGCTCGGAGCCGGGCGCCTTCATCATCGCTCAGGTGTTCCTGGGTGGTTCAGCCAGGCGGAGTGACCTAATGGGCTGGGAAATGAAGCTCAGATCTCCCACCAAACACCGCTAATGACTTTTTAATGCCCGCAGGGGCTCCCGCGCCGCCGCGGTACCCGGTGCGTGCGAAGAGGAGTAACCTGTCATTTGGGTTTGAGACACGCAAAGTCTCCAAAGTTTGTGCATCTCTTTGATCCTGTGTGTGTACCGTTACCCTCCCGGACCGACGAGGGTCCGGGAGGGTAACGGTTTGCGCAGGGGTTTAACGACGTGATGTCGGTGACACAGAAGGGTTTTGCGGGTCGGGGAGTCAAGCCCCCGTTTGGAATGATCCCCCGGGTGAACAAACAGGAATGCGTTCGACTGCGTTTCAGGAGGAGCCCGGCGCTCAATGGAAACATCTGCTCCGCACACTAAACGTACCGAGGAGGAGGCCGTATAATGTGGCGTCCATAAACCCGGGCTTTTAAAACCGGAAACTTGGAGCTCGAGCTCTGCCATTACGCTGAATATTCCTTTGTTTCTTTTCTTCTTTTTCTTCTGCTCTCTCTCTCTCTCTCGGTCTCTGTCTCACTCGCTCTCTCTCTCTCACTTTCCCTGCTATTTGTGTACCTGGGGCCGACGTGCGATACAGACGTCACTGCGGGTGAATTGAGATGTGAACTCGAGAACTTGCACCTGCACCCATCGCCATGACCACCCACCCCGCGTGGGTTAACCGCCGCGGCCGGGTGTTGAAGGCCGATTCCTCATCGTCTTTCTTTCTCACTCGTCTCCTCTTTTTGGGAGTCGCCCGCCGCGCTCGGTTATGACTTGTTCTCTCCTGTTCTCTCCCCCTCCTTGCGCCTTCTGCCCGACAAGCAATTTCTTTCGGGAGGGGAGGATGAGGTCACTTTTCGCAGCCAAGACTGCAAACCTCACTCCTTTCTAAATCCGGAGACGGGTCTGGGCCGTGCCTTCAGAGCCTGGGTTGTGTACGATTATAACTGGCATTAGGTCGCGAATTATGATCCAGCGTCTTGGCATCGCATGTCCCCACGATGTGACCGTATGCTTTCGTACACCACGCACAAACGGAGGCTTTTGTTTTTTTTGTCGCCATGGATACGTGGAAATCACTTTGACTTGTGTTTGTCCCCTTGCGACCATTAGCATGTTAGCCCACAGTGTTTGTTCAAGGATGGTTGTGATTAGCCCTTCGCGGCGCAGTGCGACTGGGTTGTATATGCCCACATAGATCTAAAATCTAACACTGTGTCGGTCCCAAACAACTTATGGGCCGACTTATGGGCCCCGCCACTTTATGTCGGCATGGGCGCCGGTACGGTTGTGTCATTCCATCCCGACTGCCAAGAATATGTCATATTATCGAGCCATTTGTTTTTGCATGGTTGGTGATCAATAAGAGGAATGACATTATAAATTAAGCATTTCCTATGAACGCAAACCGAGGGGCGACACACCTTCCATGGAAACTGAGATGAATGTTCTGAGGTTAGGGCCACGCCCTTAGAGCCAATGTCTCACCGAAATGTTCTTTCCCGCGCGCGCGCACACACACACACACACACACACACACACACACACACACACACACACACTCAAACAGACACACACACACACACACACACACACTCACACACACAAACAGACACACACACACACACACAGACAAGCCCATGCATGCAAATACTCTTTCATACAGAACCACATAGTCATACTGCAACACACAACCCACCCACCTCTCCCCACACACACACACACACACAGATGTGCTACTTCTCTCTCTCGCTCTCTCTCTCTCTCTCTCTCTCTGTCACAAACACACACACACACACACACACACACACACACACACACACACACACACACACATTCATTCCACACCCACACAGACGGCCAGTAAAGCACAACTAACCCTAACCCTACGAACCACACCTCAACAGCCTAGACAAACAGCAGACAGAGAAAAATGTCCGCCGTGTCAACCATTGTTGACACGGCAGACATTTTTCTCCGTCTGCAAAGGACTCTGCAACACTCGCGTTAAGCTGTGTGCACGTCATGCCGTGGCCGTGAGCAGCGCTTTAAACACAACGTACCGCGCGACCCAGGCCTGCTATTAGCTGGAGATGCCAGCAGACATCCAGTTCCTGTTAAAAGCATAAAAATCGTTTATAGATTGTAAGCGGATATTGTAAATCTCTTAATGGACATTTAAGTGTCGGTCTGCGACTCGGAAAGACAGTCTGTACAGTAATCATGTAGAATTAGCAAGCAAGCCCTCGGTGAAGGTGGATCACATGGTGGCGGAGTAATCCATAATGCCATACTTCCATACAGACGGGCCTAACCGACTCTCTGTCTTTTCCCGTGAGAAGACAAGTTCTTAGTCTCATGGTCGGATCTTCCATTGGTTTCCATAATCAGTGTCGGCGCAGTGGAGGAGGAGGAGGTCTCCGGAGCGCAGGAGGAGAAATGCTTCAAAGACAGACGGCGCAGATTCACATGTGACCCTCTCCGTGCTGCAAAACAATCATCTCATTATCCGCTACCCGCCGAGGCAACCCCTGGAATCTCTGCTTGCACAACAGACAAACAAACACAACAAAGTCAAAAAATAATGGCGCACTGATGTCACGAAAACCGGAAAGTTGAACCGAGTTATGGATGTGGGTTTTTTCCTTCCCTTTTCCGATCCCAAATGCGTCTTCAAAGGGTTTTGCCGGCGACAAACAATGACTTTTAAAACCGCGGATAACCCTCACTGTCTTTACGACGTTACATTTTGGAACACAAACGAAAACAAACGCAAGTATATTCGTTTATCCCCATTTGGGACGGTTACGCAATCAGGCATGTTTCGGTTAGGGCCGTTCCCCCGGGCGGCCATTTTGTATTGGGGGAAAACGCAGGAGTGCGATCCTGCGCCCGGGACAGGAGCTCCAGACGGTTCTCCTTTCGGCCGAACTACTTGTGATGTTTCTCGTCTGCGCGTTTCGTCGAGTTTCTTGGAACAAGCGGTGCCGCACCGCTCAGCAGTGGGCCGCCTGTTCCGACCTAGTTCCACATCTGCTGCTGAGCCACCGTGCTGACACAAGCCCAGCGGAGCCAGGCAGCTTGCACACCGCCATCCCTCATGTTCATGCAGACGTAAGGGGCTTTATTCAGCATAAATCCACCTTCCTGCTGGCACCTTGCGCGCTCGCAGGAGACACTTTTGTGACATTTTTACATTTTTACACCGGTCGGGGAAGATTGTGTAGTCACTTTGTGTTAGTGATGGTCTGGTCGAGCGGTGTTATAGTAATGCGGCGTTACGGTGTGTCATGTGAAATGTGTGTGCGTGTGTGTGTGTGTGTGTGTGTGTACTGCATGCAGTGTATGTATATACATGTGCTGATTGTCCATCCATCTCTTTATATCTGATTGTGTGTTCTCTTCTTCTTCTTCTTCTTCTTCTTCTTCTTCTTCTTCTTCTTCTTCTTCTTCTTCTTCTTCTTCTTCTTCTTCTTCTTCAGGTTGGAACCTCTGAGGTATTGGACGTTTTCTGGAGGCTGGAGGACGGCCCGCGGCGCTCAGCCTCCTCAGACCATAGCTGCGGTGTTCAGCCTGCTCAGACCATAGCTGCGGTGTTCAGCCTGCTCAGACCATAGCTGCGGTGTTCAGCCCGCTCAGACCATAGCTGCGGTGGGGAGGGTTCCTGGCACCGTGATTTGGTGCACATAGAGAAACAAAAATCACATTGCCAGGGATTTCCACTCCTTCACAGCTTCCCTGGCATCCCAGACACACTCTGCTGCTGTGTTCCCATTCACTCCTCTGGGTTTTTTCTTTTTGCGGTGGACACACGACACGGGAGGTTGCCATGGCCGCATAATAATAAACATTGTGAGATATTGAAGTTCTGACGGATGTTATTTTTTGAGATTCTCGTAAAGTTCAGTAGATTACCTTGTGGAATTTGTGTCTCGGCGAACGCCGAATACACAGTGTTCCCCTTGATAGTCGTTGTAAGCCTCTAAAGCTGCGTGTACATGAGCAGCTGTCTGAAACCTCAGCTGTCCAAACTGTTCTCCCCCCCCCCCTCCTTTTAAAGTCGTCCAGGAAGTCGGATGTAAATTCATTTGATTGCCGTCCATTCCAAACATTGTTGCGTCCGTATCGCGTACTACTTGGTGGAGCTGTTGCGTTGCGCAACTCGTATTGACCGATGACCCGTAGGGTTTTACAAGGCGGCGGCAGCGGCGGCGGAGATGGAGATGTTGTTTCTGGTGGAAATGTAATCAAGGGAGTCCCTCGCTCCCCTCCGTTCGCTGACTCCTAAATAAAAAAATATATAACAATCAGTTACAGGATACTGGCGCCCCGAGCGCGGCAGGACTGGAAAAAAGCACCACTAGTCACCGTCGAGCGGTCACGTAGGGAAAGGTCTCGCGAGTCCCCCCCCCCCCCCCCCCCATACCACAGCAAGCCGGTTACTCGCCGAAGGCACAGAGCTTGGCTAATTGGTGAGCATTGATCCCTGCAATGTGTTGTTCACAGTGGCTAAGTTCAGTGCCCGAGGTGAAATAGTTGATGCCGACGAAGGAGATTTGTTCCAGTGAAACGATGGAAAGAACTTGACGATCTTGGATGACGATGAAGAAAAGAGGAGGGGTGTGTGTGTGTGTGTGTGTCTGTGTGTGTGTGTGTGTGTGTGTGTGTGTGTGTGTGTGTGAGTGTGGGTGTGTGTGTGTGTCTATGTGTGTGTGTGTGTGTGAGTGTGTGCGTGGCTGTGGGTGTGTGTGTGGGTGGTTTTGGTGAAGTCTGGCGGCCACCCGCGACAGCGTGGGAGTGTTAATGAAGGAGAGTTATGGTTCGGCGCGAGATCTAGACGGGGGTTTCGTGTTCCAACCTTGGTTTTTAATCATGCAATATTAAACAGACATCGGTCAAACAGCACCGCTTTCACAACACTCTCCGTGTAACGCGAGTGTGTTACCTTAACGTCAGCCAGATGTGACCAAAGGGAGGTTTCACTTCACTAAGGGTCCTTTTTTTTCATGCATGGCCAAAAACCATTATGTGTGACAAGAAAATGAAATCATGATACCTTTTTCTTTTTGTTTTCCAAACGACACAACGTAACTCTGACGGGTCTGATGTGATCTGGATCGTGCCAACAGGTTTACTTTGATGACAGGAATGTGGCCCTGAATGTCATGAGCTGTCGAGACATGCCCATTTTCTCGCCCACGAGTCGGATCGACGGTGTGCCAGTTCACTAGAGCGGGATAATAGCAGGGATGACCTGGGCAACACTATAGACCCCCTATACACCCAGAGATACTGTTTTTCCATTGCTGTTACGTCTGAGTTTGTGTCTAAGGAGTCGGAAGCAGGTGAGTCCGCTCGCCTGTGGCGTTACCGGGTCTGCCCCTCCCGTGCCTACTGAACTGGTATCAGTGTTTTACTTGAAAACTGGCTCAGTTCAGCAGGAACAGGAGTGGAAGCCATTGTCCCGAACTGAATCTGGGGCCCGGGGCGGGGCAATCATGGTGTGGCCCGTCAGCCGATAATAAGCTCATTTTAATGACTGTGGGTTGGGTTGTGCGAGAGACCACACCTAGAGGGGCGGGGCCTCATGCTTTTGGCACTGATGAGATCCAACCTGTGCGTTCCAAGCTGTCAGGCGATGCCGGTTATACCGTCCCCTTTTCTCTGGCAAAGCGGGAATGTCTCATAGGCTGATTTGACCCTTTTCTCTGCCCTGGCAGGTAGACCCATTGATCACACTGAGGTGTTGATGTGAATATGGTTGCATACTGATGCTGTTTTTAGTTACTGTATTGTTGTTTGGCCTTCATGTATATTTCAGCATCCCATTTTCATCTATCTTCTTCACTCATTTTCTCTCTCTCTCTCTCTCTCTCTCTCTAGCTCTATTCCTCTCTCTCCCTGAGCTGTCAAAGGCCAGACAGCGAGGGAGAGAGAGAGAGAAAGACAGAGAGAGAGACAGAGAGAGAGAGAGAAAGAGAGAGAGAGAGAGAGAGAGAGCGCCTGAAGTTCATTGTGAGATAATCCCAGTGCAATGCCTGCTATGTCCGTGTAATTCATGTCACCCCAACAGCGTCGTCCATTATCAGTGATTCGGGAATGTGTGCTGCACGCATGCCCCCCCCCCCCCCCTTACTTCCCCTCCGCTACAGAGACCCGTCTCCACCACAGAAGAAGAAGAATAGGAATGCCTGGGGGTCGGAAGACGTCTATTCCCACCCATGAGAATGGAAAGCCATTAGTGAGCAAAGGCAATTCGACCTCATTGATTGTTGAATTACATCTCTGTTCTAGTTGCAAAATGTCTGCAGATGAATGCTTCCCTCTCTAACCTTGAGGATGTTGCCTTATTTAGGGCAGTGCAGATCTTCATGGTACCTGGAGATGAGGGCCCACCGGGCATTGGCTCAGCCAGGTAATGAGACCAATCAAAAGTTAGCAGGTGATGGATGGTGGCGCCTCTCCGGCTGCTGACTGTAATGCATGCACCCGTAACAATGTTCAAAACATCCCTGAGATTTGACTCATCGACGAGTCATGGTTTTGTTCTGCTTTCCGAACGCATTTGTTGTTGTATGTTGTTATTGCTTTGAGCAAAACATTGAATAAAATTATGAATGTGATCAATTATCATCAATAATTGTGTTCTCAATGGATATTATATGTATATATAATATAATACACGTATAGTATATATGTTATTATATCTGCCCTCACTATCTGCTACAAGATAACGTTTAATAAAAGTGTTTTTTTGATGCTAAGAAAAGGCTTAAAGCTTGTAATAACTCATTCAGTGTTGCAATGTCACCTAATTCCAGTAGACTGCTGGAAACCGACATATAATTGCCAGTGTCCAATTCACAGGCAGAGGATTTCTAAAGAGGGTCATATGTTCAGCTGTAGCCACTGCTACAGCTACACCCTGTTACACCCCTGCTCAAAAAACCACATGCACTGAAATCATAGAATGTCAATTATCATCTGATTGACATTAATACGAGAAGCAAACACGCACACACGTGCACACATACACACACACACATGCACACACACACACACGCAGGCACGCACGCGGGCACGCAAACACACATGCACACACGCACACATCTGCACAGACACACACCCACACACACATGGATGCACTAAAACACATACACACACACGCATGCACGCGCACACACACCGAATTGTGTAGCCCTAAATAGATTACCCAGACCAAAGCCATACAGCCCTGACCATGTTTCTAATTTTGGTCTCCATGGTGATGTCAAAGTCTCTTTTATCTTCCGGCCTCAGAGGCTGACCAGACTCCATGATGTGGGCTGGTGTTTTACAGGGGCGGCCGGGCACGCCGCTGCTCCAGCCGCTCAATCAAGGCCGCACGTGGTTTACAGAGTCCATCTTCTCCGCACCGTACAGGAGAGGGCCGGGTATAATTGGGTTCCTCTGGGCTGAAGTGAGAACATCTGTGGACCAAAAAAAAAAGGGGCGACGTTCACTCCTCCGCTCGTCCTCGTTGTCCCTGATGACAGGCTGGGGTGGGAGCAGTGGGCGTCGGCGCTGGGGTCAGTGCCCGTTCCCCGCCACTGCTGCAGGTCTTCCAAAGCCCGGGGTCACGACCCCACAACCCCACAAACTACGCCCCGCAAATGACAGACGAGGAGCCCTGGTGACTCAACACCCACATCTGATTCATCAGGACGTGGAGGAGATATATCCTATGATATATATGTCTCAAAAAGTATGTGTCACTGAAATACATACATGTGACAGTCAAAAGTCAATAATGTGGCCTTTTAAATATAAAAGCAATTCATGTGCTGAGAAAACACATAAACATACTATATTATATGTTATTATGTTTTCAGAGGTATGATCATACATCCTGTACACAGTGGGTTCTTCTGCATATATAGTTAACTCTCTATACAGACATCGGATCTCATTCTAATTATGTTGCTTGAGTTTATGCTCTAAATACTGCTAAAAACATGGATCACCATGCGAAACACAAGTCTCGTTGACATTGTCATGATCGATCAATGAATTCAGAATTCACTCAGATATCCATGAATATTACCTCTAAGAAAGTATCATGCAACTGAATAAAAATAAAGATAATAATAATAATAATAATAATAATAATAATAATTAAAAAAAAAAAGGTAAACCTATTTAGCTTTAATTTTTAAAAAATCCTCCTGACAGAGTCAAGTTTCTTTTTTTTGTTTGAAAACTGACCCTTTAAAAGGTCTTTCACAACACAATTAGTTAAGTGGTCCTGCTGCTGAGTGAGAGCAAAGGAACAAGACGAGGGAGAGAGTTTCCAAAAATGAGTTTCTAAGATGGGTGACACACTCAAATAGTTTCCCAAGGTTGAAAGCAAAGTCACTGCGGTAAGACAGGGAAGAAAAATACACCTCAGCGGGAAGGCAGGGGGATTAGAAATCTGTGTAACCTCGTTGATATTTTTAACTCTCTCTTTTTTTATCACAAAAAACATAGGGGTTAAGTCAACAACTGCCTTCCAATAAATCCTCCTTCTCCAGTCTTATTCTCATAACCCTTGGCCTTTGGGTTAGTCTACTGCCTGGCAATCTAGAATCTGATTGGGCAAAAACTAAACAACTGGCTCCAGAAATAGGGTAACTTCGATATCTCCAAATGTTCTCTGTCTGGGGTCTCATTCTGCCATAAACTTTTCTTCAGTGTCTCTCTGAACTTTTCCTTATTCATGAAGACAAAAAAATGCATGGAGAAAAATAGAGAGACCTGATAGGAGCAGAACTTACACTGCGCTCCTATCGTCCCATTTTCTACCCTGTCCTTGTTTGTGTGTGTGTGTGTGTGTGTGCGTGTGTGCCTGCGTGTGTGCCTGCGTGCATGCGTGCGTGTGTATGTGCGTGTGTGTGTGTGTGCGAAAGACAAGTTTTCAAAGCTATGTTTTTCCACACATTTTACAATGATCACATTTCCCACAGAAAAAAAACAACTAACTTTAACCTCAGGGGCCCCAGGCAGGATTCCATAACCAGGCGTACTGCAATCAACCAGACACATACACTGAAGAAACTGCAGAGAATTGGCTTGTAAATATCTAAGTCCTACATATGGACATGTAGTCACTTCTCTTCACTTTGTTTTCTGGGACCATGGTCAACCAATGAAATAATTCCTTCGTCTGCCTGAAGTCAAAGAAGGAATGATTTCATTGGTTGGCGTAGCTATAATTGTATTCAAAGCGCAGACATGCCATGCCATGTTGACGGGTCAGTGAGTAATGGGGTAATATACCGGTAGCCAAACCCATGGGTCATTCTTCTGTGATATAATGAGAACTGTGTGATGAAATCATCCTGTGTGTCTCTGAGAAAGACCAGATAACCGGTGACCTCACACCCATCTGGCCATTTGTGTCTCCATTACCTCAGTGCTTCACACACGTACGCACACACACACACACTTGTGCACACACGCACATTCACACACACGCACACACACACACACACACACACACATGCACGCACGCATGCACACACAGACACACACACACACACATCCATTCACTGCAGGTGGCATTTTCGGAGTCCTCAAACAAATATCCTTTAGTATTTTATCTTATCATCTACCGTAACATCAGATATGACCACAACGAACCATGTAAATATGTACTTTGGGAACAGAATTGTGTGAAATGCAGTCACACGCATTCACGGACAAGACAAGACAAGAAAACTCAGTGATGACAATGGTATTGAACTGTTGTTGGGTTCCTTGACAACAACCTGATGATCCTCTGATTGTTCCGGTTTCAAATCTAGTTGAGAAACTCATGCGAATATGATCGCCCTCCAATGAGCCACAGAGGTCAAGATCATGTGATTGTTAGACTAGTGAGTGAGTGAGAGTCCCAGTTGAACCCCTTGTTCCAATTTCTAAGCCATCGGAAATAAAACAGACAAAAAGGCGAGAAGTGCCAGTTGAGAAAACATACCAAAAGAGAATGTAAACACATGAAAACTATCAATTAATAATAATCTAATAGTGGTTGGAAATTGAAAAGACAATGCAACTCGTGTGAAGGTCAACGAGACATCTGTCTTCTTATGCACATAATAGACTGAATACTTTTCACATACCGTCACCTCGTCTGAGTCACTCGGCTCTCCGATTGGACGGTCCTGGAAGCCCCACCCCCGCCCCTCACCCCCCCCCCACCTCACCCCCTCCCCCATCCGCCCCTCTCTCTAGAGTGCTTAGCCTGTCTCACCCGCCGCTTAACCTTCTGCATTCGTCTCTCTCTCTCTCACTCTCTCTCTCTCTCTCTCTCTCTCTCTCTCTCTCTCCCCCCCCTCTCTCTCTCTCACACACACACATTGTGCATGTAGGCCTCTCTCTCTCTCTCTCTCTCTCTCTCTCTCTCTCTCTCTCTCTCTCTCACTCCCCCCCCCCCTTCTCTTGACAGTACATCATTAGTTGTCTGTTGAACACCTGGAGTCAAAGTAGGCAGGGGTAATTAGAGGGGGTACGGCTATGTCTGCACGCAACCTCCATTAACCCATTCTGCCTCAATTAGAGCACAGAATGGTCCCTCTTGTTGGAGGTGTGAGAGGGGAAAGCAGAGGGGGAGAGAAAAGGGAGTTAAAAATAGATGGAAAGAGAGAAATGGAAAGAGAAAGAAGACGTAGAGAGAGAGAGAGAGCGTTAGCGGGTAACAGGAATTTAGGATCAGCCCTTGACATGTTGAATACGATACAACCATTTCTGACCCCAGAGCTAATAAAGGCTGGAATTTGCAGCCTATTTCATCAGGTATTGGCTTTGGAGACATGCCAGAACCAGGGATGAAGGAGACTTTATCCCCTCACTCTTGACTGGAAAGAAGCGGGATTGTATTCATGGATCAGAAGAAAACATAAATAAAACGCACCACACAAGCACAAACACAGAGTGTGCGCACACACACACACACACGCACACACACACACACACACACACACACACACACACACACACACACACACACACACACACACACACACACACACACACATTGTGCATGTAGGCCTAAGTGTGAAATACGTTATAGCACCCTTTCACACCTCATTTCCGCCCTCCAACCGTCGCTGAGTGAGTCAATACTGTTTCTATTGAAGCTCCACCAACGAGACATGTCTCCCTCTAGAGGCGGCAAATAGAATTTCAAACGAACTCAACGTGAAAACGACATGTTTGCTTCAGGGATTTATCCTTAAACAATATGAAATATCATATTACATATGATATTTACAATTCATCCTTACAAGCCAATATCATACAATACAATATGAGACCTGTATATATCATGTGTTTTCCAATGTCATATTGTGTTGTAATATTAACTTTTTAAAGGTTCTCAACATTTTTGATTGCAACACAGACAAAATGAAGTAAAACATTTATTTATTTATTCATTTTATTGTATGTTTGTAGGCTATTTTACAATTATATATGACTATCCATATAGTTAATGCTTTAAGGATGTAAAACACTACATTACATAATTGCACAGTACATACTTACATGCCATGTTACCATTAAAAATAATCCTGTACAAGCTATAAGTCTGTATAAAAACAAGGTAGCAAACTCAAAACTGTATGTACAAAAAAAAGAAGAAAAAAACTTGTGCTACCATATCCCTTTAAGACCCTTTAAGTCATATTAACCAATATATGAGTATCTCAATCATCACTGTAACAGGAACCCTGCAAGCAGGTGGGAGGTTTGGTTTCAGGGTCCTCTAGTTACTCGACACTGAAAGACAGGTTGTGGTTGAGCTAATCCTGTACTTCCTGCCTTGGCCTTTTTGATTCTTGCGAGGCGTAGACGGTGGTGACCCTACACTGAGATTCCTGACCTTGTTAAAGCTGTTCCTCAGACTGTCCCTCGAGGTACTGCTGGTCTCCTTGGAGGTGAAGTTGTCCGGGTGACACAGGCCTGCCTTCACACAGCAGCAGCACAGCAGTCCAGCAATAGCCTTCCTCAACTCAATGCTCCCCAGGGTATAGATGATGGGATTCAGCCCAGAGTTGAGCACAGCCAGGCAAATGAACCACTCTGCCTTTAACAAAAGCATGCATTGGCGGGAAACGCAGAAGAAGTCCACCAACAGCAGCAGAAAAAGAGGCCCCCAGCACAGCATAAACACACCGACGATGGTGATGACCGTCTTGAGGAGCCCTAGGGAGCGTTTGTGGCTGCGCTGGAGGCCCGAATCTGCGTTTTTGCACACGTGATAGTAGATGGCTGTGTAGAGCACCCCGATGGCCAGGAGGATGATCAGGAAGATGAGCAGGGCAAAAAGGACATAGCTCTTGGAGTAGAGCGGCAGGAGGGTGGAGCACGTGTCCAGGTTGCACACGCAGTTCCAGCCCAGCAAGGGCAGGAAGCCGACGACCAGCGCCAGCACCCAGCAGACCACCACCGGCATGTATATGCGGTACGTCTTCCTGGCGGACTTCTGCCGCAGCGGCCCCATCATGGTGGTGTACCGCTCGACGGCGATGAGCAGCAGGCTGAAGATGGACGCGGCGAGGGCCACGAACAGCAGCCCCTCCCTGAACAGCCAGAGCTGCGGGGTGAGCTGGAACGTCTTGCTGCCCGACATGCAGATGTTGACCACGAAGGCGCTGCCGGTGAGGAGGTCGCTGAGGGTGATGTTGGCGATGCACACGTAGACCCAGCGGCGGCTGTGGCGGATGCGGGAGAGCACGGCCACCAGCACCAGCAGGTTCTCCAGGATGATGAAGAGGCTGATGAGCAGGGACACCACGCCGGTGACGCTGACACGGCTCTGGTTGCTCAGGAGAGACCTGTTCCTCAGACGGCCGGTGTGGTTGTAATGCTGCATGATCAGGGACATGGTGGCGGCGGCGTTGGTCGTCACGGCGACGACACTGTCGTTGGACACGTCTGTGGCGTTGGCATGAGCGGGGCGGTGATAGAGGTGAGGGCAGGAGGAGGATGAGCTCAACGACGCCAACACGTCCATGGCCGGTGGCAAGGGGTTGATGTCGAAGATGGGAAGTGGAGGTGATGCCCTTGTCTCAGATGGAGATAGAGTCGCAGGAGAACTGCAGTGGAATTAGTGTGAAACTCCTGGTTTGACAGGCTATCACACTCTTGCCACAGTTTGTCAGTTATCCTGCTGCACACCTGATGAAATAGTCGAAAAGGAAATTATGTTAATACAATAGACTTGCTGAAGTTCAACTGATGAATCCCATCATGGAAATTAATCCCTTAAGCTGCGGATAACCACATCATATGGTCTCTAAATATCATATCACTTTCTTATTGGGGCGCTGCGGCATTTAAACATTGTTTAAATGTCTCTGATGTGCTATGACTCACGGTTGTGGTTAAGAAGGAGAACTAAGCAGCATTAAACCACTACCACATGAGTTACCCACACAGTTTAAAGAGAATATTATTACACTTCTGGTACACTTTATTTTCCTAAATTATCTACATGGTCATTCAAATTTGTCTTTCTTGACTGAATCTCTTTGATTTCATTATTCACATTCACAAATTATTTTTTACAAATGGATAATAATTGAACAATGTAAACAGTATTGGCTAAATATAATATGTAGCAATGTACATTGAATATATAGTAAAATAACAGTAACATATTACACTCAAACAATTACTCTTACAATATTTTTCAAAAAATAAATAAAAAATTTAATTGAAAACAAAGAATTTCATTATTGAGACAAATATTAGTTCAATTCTTTACATTCATGCCTAAAAAATGCACATAAACCCCAGGCAAAGCATGGCAAGTACTTACAGCACAGCAGAGATCAGATGATCTGCTGATGTTGAAGCTGGAAGGGGTTGTGAGGGTTATTCTCCTCGCTGAGTACATCACAACATCTTTTTTTTCTATGGGGAAGTAAGCCTGTAAAGATAAGGTGACACCACACCCTAAAACACACACACACACACACATACACACACACACACACACACACACACACACACACACACACACACACACACACACACACACACACACACACACACACACACACACACACACACACACACACACACACACCAAGGACCTAGCAAGACTGAAACTAATACCTGCAAAATAGTGTTCACATTCTACTGTTGATCACAATATATCATATATCACATATCACATATCAGTTCATGTTTTCTAAAGAGTTGAAGTTTTCTGTAAAGAAAACTGTTATTCATCAATATTTTCAATGCATTTACTTGACAATTAACTGGATAATATAAACTTGTCCATTCCCAACACACGGGATGTTTGCCAGTGTGTTGTGTAACAAACTACCTCTGCAATATCCTTTAATTCAATTTCATTGCACAAGATAATGACTTATGCGGGAAGGGCACTGTTGTGCATGCTTTGCGAGTAATGTGGGAAGGGCACTGTTGTGCATGCTTTGTGAGTAATGTGATTGTAGGATGTTTTGCGGATGTGTCGCAAGTCACTCACACTACACACACCAGGCTCTGCCACACAGCATGGCATTGTCACATATGACTGCAATTATTTAAAAACATTGTTGATGTTGTTTTTTCAATATTTCTCAGAAGAAGACAAAAACAGGAACTCAAAATCTGATTAAGTGTTGGACCCCACCCTAGGGTGATAAAAAAACAAGGGTGAAAGTAGAGCTCGGTTTCACACTCTACCAGCTGTGGCATAACTGAGCCAACATCAGCTTTAAGGGGACCTATTTGCAAAATGGCCTATTCCTGGCCCTGGACCCATATGTGTTACATATGTTACCTTAGACTTTAATAGCTGAAAAAAGGTGAAATCTGGAAGTCCCCCCTTTTTCTGTAGTTCAATTATTTAAAAAAAAAACTGATTCTACAGGCCGTTTCAAAAAAGAGCGCTTTATGATGTCATAAAGGGCTATCATTTGCATAATCCAACCCTCTCAGAGCATGCCCTCCCACCCAGGTGAAAAACCACTCCCATTTACTTAACCAGGTGAATAACCACTCCCATTTACTTACCCAGGTGTATAACCACTTCCATTTACTTAACCAGGTGAATAACCACTCCCATTTACTTACCCAGGTGAATTACCACTCCCATTTACTTAACCAGGTGAATAACCACTCCCATTTACTTACCCAGGTGTATAACCACTTCCATTTACTTAACCAGGTGAATAACCACTCCCATTTACTTACCCAGGTGTATAACCACTCCCATTTACTTACCCAGGTGTATAACCACTCCCATTTACTTACCCAGGTGTATAACCACTTCCATTTACTTAACCAGGTGAATAACCACTCCCATTTACTTACCCAGGTGTATAACCACTCCCATTTACTTACCCAGGTAAATAACCACTCCCATTTACTTACCCAGGTGAATAACCACTCCCATTTACTTACCCAGGTGAATTACCACTCCCATTTACTTACCCAGGTGAATTACCACTCCCATTTACTCACCCAGGTGAATAACCACTCCCATTTACTTACCCAGATGAATAACCACTCCCATTTACTTACCCAGGTGAATTACCACTCCCATTTACTCACCCAGGTGAATAACCACTCCCATTTACTTACCCAGATGAATAACCACTCCCATTTACTTACCCAGGTTAATTACCACTCCCATTTACTTACCCAGGTGAATAACCACTCCCATTTACTTACCCAGGTGAATTACCACTCCCATTTACTCACCCAGGTGAATAACCACTCCCATTTACTTACCCAGGTGTATAACCACTCCCATTTACTTACCCAGGGGGGTATTGCACAAAACTAGGATAAAGAAATCCAGGATAATTGAGCAAGCGCGGCTTGAACTAGTCTGCTCGGCGCATCCTGGCGTAATCGGTTGCACGTTTGCCGAGCCAGGATAAAAAGGCGCAGCTATGTTAAGCCAGGTTAAGATAGCTGGGATAAGCGCGCGTTCACGGCATACTTGACTAGACCTCGCGACCGCTCACAGAATCACCGATCGGAACATGGATAAAAGTCGCGTTTGATACGTCACGGCCGCTGAACAGCTCCTTATTGGATACCCGACCCAAGCCCGACGGGACCCGAGGGGACCCGACGGGCCGGGTCGGGTTCGGACAGATATTTAGAAATTATGCTCGGGTTCGGGTCGGGCTCGGTCACGTCTACGCGATTTGAAATTTGAAATTTAAAACAGCTTATTATGCATGGTAGCCAATGGGCACATGTTGCAAAGGTTCGATTGTGTGATTAAAATACATTTTATAAATATGACAT
Organism: Merluccius polli; assembly: GCA_030340625.1. Taxonomy (NCBI): domain Eukaryota; kingdom Metazoa; phylum Chordata; class Actinopteri; order Gadiformes; family Merlucciidae; genus Merluccius; species Merluccius polli. The sequence goes on from JAOPHQ010000969.1 coordinate 41,676, forward strand.
AAGCATGTTGCGCTCATCTGTTTGTTGACATTTCCAAATGCGCTGCAGTTGCGTAATAAAGGCGGACTTTCATGAACACAAACGTAAATGTGTCATAGTATGAAAAAATATAGACTTTAACTGTGTTGGCCTGAGTAATAACACTTCAATAGAATCAATATAAAAAGACGGTTGCAATTGCAAACAGCCAACAGATTTAAATTAAATGAGAAATGACTATATAGCCTATGTATTATTTTAATTCAGGATAATTAAAATGATGCAACATACTTAGAAAGACCATGCACATCCTGTAAAACACATTAATTCCTCACAGGATTGACGGTGTAAATACAGGTGAATCACTAGGATTAATCTTAGCCTGGCTGTTAGCCTGGTCTGGAGCAGGCTAGCTGCAGAGAATAAATCACCATGGTAACTTAGCCGGGTTAAGTTTGAGCTGCTTTCATGCAACCGACTTGCCCAGGTGAATAACCACTCCCATTTACTTGCCCAGGTGAATAACCACTCCCATGTACTTACCCAGGTGAATAACCACTCCCACTTACTTACCCAGATGAATAACCACTCCCACTTACTTACCCAGGTGAATAACCACTCCCATGTACTTACCCAGGTGTTTATTTATTATTATAAATACAAAGTAAATACAAAGTACAAAAAATGAAACACAGCAACAAATGAAACATTGAGGTAGTGATTAATCTACTACATCCTGACTTATTTACAGGGTATACAGATGCCTTCGTATCCGGCTGAACCAATTATGCATGTGACGAATAAATGTTTTTCTTCACCGGCGTGACTGAGGTCCAGTGGTATTTTTGTTGGTTCTAGAAATCCAATTATTATTAGAATATATCAAAGAGGACAAACTGTCTTGCTCCTGTATACAATGTAATAACCAATGGAACCAGTTTATTATGGACATAGACATCTTGTGGCAGATGCTCCTTGCCACACACCACCTTAGTGGCTTTTGCTGGGGCTCTCCGACACAGGACACAGGTAGGTGTCGTTTTCAGAATGCATTTATTGGAGATGGCACGATGGTATTTGCCAAGCAGATGTTACGTGCTGCCATGACAGTGGCTCTCTCCTGAGTGTGTGTGTTGATAGCTGGTTTGTCCTGGGTGCTATGATTGCTCAGGCACCACAGGTGTTCAGCCTCACCCAGCCCAGAGTCTAATCAGTCTGACTCAGGCCGGGTGAGGCTGTAAACCAGCTATCAACCACACACACTCCACACGTCTTTACCCTGAGTGAAGAGGGAACTGAGAGAGGGAACTTACGATTGAGAAACATTCGGCTGCTAAGTGGACTAAGCTGACTCTTGCCATTCTGGGTCAGACTCCGGCTCAAAGGTGTAGGGTCTTACTGTTGTTTCTGTAGTCTCCACCATGTTTACTGTAAATTCGTTTTATTATTATTTCCAGTTAAATGGCGCGCAAACCTACTATGTTTATGGTAAATGACGTGTCTAGCTTGTTTACTTTGAGCAGCATGGGAGCTCTGCTCTCCGCCTCCCAAACATTCGAATGAGGCGGCCAATCAGAGCACAGCTCTTTACCATACATCTAACCTTCTAATGAGGCGGCCAATCAGAGCAGAGCTCATTACCATGCATACAACCTTCTAATGAGGTGGCCAATCAGAACAGAGCTCTTTACCATACATCTAACCTTCTAATGAGGCGGCCAATCAGAGCACAGCTCATTACCATACAGCTAACCTTCTAATGAGGCGGCCAATCAGAGCAGAGCTCCTTACCATACAGCTAACCTTCTAATGAGGCGGCCAATCAGAGCAGAGCTCTTTACCATACATCTAACCTTCTAATGAGGCGGCCAATCAGAGCAGAACTCATTACCATACATACAACCTTCTAATGAGGTGGCCAATCAGAGCAGAGCTCATTACCATACATCAAACCTTCTAATGAGGCGGCCAATCAGAGCAGAGCTCATTACCATACATCAAACCTTCTAATGAGGCGCCCAATCAGAGCAGATTTCATTACAATACATTCCCACACCCACGAAACAGCCTGTTCTTTAGAGCGGAGAAAATGAGCGGCAGACACACACTACAGGCACACTTGATATAGAAACTGCACTAACTTCTTGTAAAGACCCCAGGGAACAGGTTTTTTTTTTTTTTAAAAGGTCCCCTTTAATAAAGAAACTACGACACAGGGAGGGCATACAACTGGAAATGTATTTATAGTTTGTTTTAGTATTAGATTTATTGTTGACTTCTTTATACAACACAAACAGCAACCACATTCTCAAAATATGTCCATGCGTATGATCTGTGGAAGATATAAATGTGTAATAAATGAGTTGGGCCTCTATAGGGACAATATTAAGGCCTACTGTCAGTTTAGTCTCACAAATCTGATGGGAGAGGGGCTGAAATCTCAGTGATGTTGCTGGAGGCAGGGATCTGTAAGCACGTAATTGGCAAACACAAACTCAGCCAGCAGTAGTAAACTGTACAAAATAAAACAGTCTGTAAAGGTTTCCAATCAACAGCGTGTAGACTGGCCACTGTAGAAATACACGTATTAAAATCCCCTTCTGAACGCTTCACCCACTCGCGCAAAGGAGTTTTCTTGGGTAGAATATCTCCATAACGAAACAGGAAACAAGGCGTAACTCTGCCCCTTGCAGTTTCTGGTTTCTGGCCCAGACTCTGTGCCGTCTCCCCCCAGAAGATATGCTAACATAGTAGGACTGCTGGAGCCGAGAATAGTTTAGTAATTACATAAGAACTTCTCCCCAGAACACAGAGAAATAAAGTCATAATGTATCCATACATTTGCTTGCAAGGAACATTAGGGTCGAAACCATGTGTTATTATTACCAAGCAGGGGCACCGCCAGGGATTTTGGGCATCGGGCCCCCCCACATCGGGCCCCCCCACCCCACCACCACAGCGCCCCCCCCCCCCCCCCCCCCCGCCCTTACGGCGCCCATGTTACTAAGTGTGATATGAATGAACTGCCATATGTAATTATGGCAATAATATGGTAAACTTGGTATATATCAAGAGGCAGGTCTCTTTCCTCCTCATCAACAATAAACCCTTCGTCCATGCAGATGTATGAAGGTATTCTAACAACAAACACACAAGCAAACAAAAAACAAACAGACATGACATGTAAAATAACTCAGTTAATCATATCCTGCATGGAAGAGAGGTGACAGTGTTCATGAAAAGGTTATTCATAGGCTACAAACAATAATTTTGCTGTATAAAATATTTTTTGGCGGTACAATTACAATGTATTTCTTAAAGTGGCACAATATACATCATAATGAATGATAATTAAATCATAGGGAGTCATTTGTCTAACATAGTGTATTTAAATGCTTCTCCCATGAGACACACATGGAAAATTCTGAAACAACTTCTTCTTTTTGAGTAAATGAGACACACGCGATATAAGAAGTATCAGCTGGGCCACGCAATGCTTTCTGCCACCCATTTTATCAAAGTGGGATAAACATCCTGAGATGTCAACAACACCCTTAACTGTTGCAAACGCCCAAGCGTCGACACTGAAGGTTTCCGACTCCACCACACCTTTGTGGCTTTTCAGACAACTTGGTTTTGTCACTTTGTGACATGCAGAGCTGCAGAACTGAGACAGAGACGTTTTCTACATGAAAGGCTATGCTGGTCATTGAAGTACAGTCTAAAACATCCAGTATGACAGTATGTCAATTATAATGCGTATAGGTATATACTCTTTTTTAGTATGTGCGCACGTGTGTGTGTGTGTGTTCACATTTGTGCATGTGTTCATGCAGACAGTGACAGCCATGCACATAGAGAGAGTGTGTGTGTATGTGTGTGTGTGTGCGCGTGTGTGTGTGTGTGTGTGTGTGTGTGTGTGTGTGTGTGTGCGTGTGTGTGTAACTGTATGCATATAATTCACCAACATGTCACACTCTGACACCCAATATATAGGCCTGCTTGTTTTTTTCTTTGTCTTCTTCTTCTAAAAAAAGAGCTTAACTTAACAAAATGAACAAGCCGGTGTATTGTTATATAATGGTAAAATGAAGCATTTAAACTTCACTATGAAACCATGAAAACATGGCGGTATAATGTCGACCCCTTGTGGTTGTCCGACGGTACTGGTTTGGTCGAGAAGATGACGAGAGGCCCTTTCTCAGTCAACGTCACGATGACGTCACAGCGCGGTCTGGGGGCAGAACAGGCGACACTGACTATCCAAACAACTATGTCGTACCAGGGGGGTATTGCACAAAACTAGGATAAAGAAATCCATGACAATTGAGCAAGCGCGGCTTGAACTAGTCTGCTCGGCGCATCCTGGCTTATTTGGTTGCACGTTTGCCGAGCCAGGATAAAAAGGCGCGGCTATCTTAAGCCGGATGAAGATAGCTGGGATAAATGCGCCTTCACGGCATACTTGAATAGACCTCGCGATCGCTCACAGAATCACCGATCGGAACATGGATAAAAGTCGCGTTTCATACGTCACGGCCGCTGAACAGCTCCTTATTGGATACCCGACCCAAGCCCGACGGGAGCCGACGGGTCGGGTTCGGAACTTCGGACAGATATTTAGAAATTATGCTCGGGTTCGGGTCGCGCTCGGTCACGTCTGCGCGATTTGAAATTTGAAATTTAAAACAGCTTATTATGCATGGTAGCCAATGGGCTGTTTCACATGTTGCAAAGGTTCGATTGTGTGATTAAAATACATGTAATACATCCAAATGCGCTGCAGTTGCGTAATAAAGGCGGACTTTCATAAACACAAACGTAAATGTGTCATAGTATGAACAAATATAGACTTTAACTGTGTTGGCCTGAGTAATAACACTTGAATCAATATAAAACAGCCAACAGATTTAAAAAACAGAAATGACTATTAGGCTATGTAATATTTTAATGCAAGATAATTAAAATGATGCAACATACTTAGAAAGACCATGGACATCCTGTAAAACACATTAAATCCTCACAGGATTGACGGTGTAAATACAGGTGAATCACTAGGATTAATCTTAGCCTAGCTGTTAGCCTGGTCTGGAGCAGGCTAGCTGCAGAGAATAAATCACCATGGTAACTTAGCCTTAGCCATGCTAAGTTTGAGCTGCTTTCAAGCTTGACTTGAGGCTAAATTTAGCCAGGATAACCTAAAACCATAAACATATCCCGGCTTAACCGACCCCCCCCCCCCCCCCCCCCCCAAAAAAAAAAAAAAAAAAAAAATCCACATCAAAATATTTTTTAACACACTTGTACTGTCGAGAATACCCAGACTCAAACACGCCTATGGACTCATCTAGTTGCACCATTTAAAACACAATACTGCAATAAAGTATGGAGGACTAAAAGTGCCAAAATTAAATAAATAAATACACCATTAAATAATTACTTAAATGTGTCATTAATTCATTAAAATTGGAATTAAATACTTAAATGTGTCATTAATTCATTAAAATACCGATTAATTTTATGTAAAAAAAACAACCATATATAATCATTTCACTATTTAATTAATTTACATTTCATGATTTACATTTACATTTCATGATCCTGTGTTGCAGTGCTTCATGAATTGTCAAACTGTCAAACTCGCCCATCAAAGTCAGTGGGTGGGGCTAACGCTAATCTAGTCTGATCCATTGCTTTGGGCTGAAGTAGAGTGCCTGGTTAGAGAAAATGGAGGATCTTCATGAACTTTCTAGGGAGTTGGTGAGAGACGTTTAGACTTAGCAGAGGATGTGGAAGCATTACCAGAAAGTTTTGTTTAATAGAGTATCTAAACCAACGTAGAGGGGAATAGCGCCACCCAGTGTATTGGAATGTGTTCACTAGCTCTGCATCAATCCATTATCTGGAATTGATTTGCCTTGACTTGATGCCCAGGGTAACCAATCAGGCATTAGGATCCACTAGAGCTATAGAGAAAACATTTTACTCTATAGCTCTGGGATCCACCTACCAACTTTGATGGGCGAGTTTGACAGTTTGACAATTCATGAAGCACTGCAACACAGGATCATGAAATGTAATAATGAAATGTAAATGTAAATTAATTAAATAGTAAAATGATTATATATGTTGTTGTTTTGTTTTGTTTTTTACATAAAATGAATCGGTATTTTAATGAATTAATGACACATTTATGTATTTAATTCCAATATTAATTAATTAATGACAAATTTAAGTAATTATTTAATGGTGTATTTATTTATTTAATTTTGGCACTTTTAGTCCTCCATATTAAAGAAATGGTAAATGGTCATTACCGAGTAAAAGCTTATTTTGAAATATTTAAAACTCAATCCAAGTAGAAACATGTGTAGTAGTAAAATGTAAAGCACACAGTATAAGCATAAAGGTGCACTTCTCAAGTCAGACCATAGCGTGCATCAGAGTCTTATAGGTCCCCTATTTTACCACCAGGTGTGATGTTGATTACCCATTACAAGCCATGTCAAAATCTACCCTCCAATGACATCACAAGTGGGAGTGTTCATCCAGATGTATGATTAATAGATCAGCCTACCAGTTGGTACAGTCCACTGGGCTGATAGGCTGATCTATATATGTCTATGGATCTATCTATCATACATCTGGGTTAGGGTTAGGGTTCATATTCCCTCCGGAGGTGGCGACGGTTGCCCCGACACAGTTTACACATTACTGTAATTTGAGAAACATCTGACTTTGTACAGCCTAACCACCGCCACAGTACTGACGTCGAGTCCAGCTGCTCCTCCTCCTCGTCCGCCATGCAAGCTCACGTTGAATTGTTTATTAAATACGTCACGCTTCCCTATGATAGAGACACGTGATATCATCTGGCCAATCAACACAGAGACACGTGATATCATCTGGCCAATCAGCACGGCCATCTAGTAGGCGATGGTTGTGTTGGTGTGTGAGCGTAGCGCCGTGGAGACACGGTTATTACCGGCTGTCCCACGTTTTATGTGAAGTTGAAACTTTAGTAGGAGGACATGAATCACGATCTCTAGTAGATAGTGGACGTCTTCAAGGGACGACCATGATATAAGTCGTCAGGTCG
>JAOPHQ010000970.1:0-5000 GCA_030340625.1 Merluccius polli
AGCATAGCGTTGCTGTGGTTGTGTATTAAAAAAAACCCACACACATCTCAATAGCAGCTTATGCAGTTTGAACCTTTTATTTTTTAATTTTTTTTTTATAGATATTGGATATTCAACAGATATATGTGATGCGGTTAACTAAAGACAGGATCACCGGTATGAGTCCAGTGTGTCTAGCGGTGTCTACCTGCCCAGGTGTCTACCTGCCCAGGAGGCGTGGCTTCCAAGCGTAACCGTCGGGCAGCAGCACTCCTCTCTATAGAGCTTGTTTGTTTGGTCAATACTTTTACACAATCGCCGAATAACAAAGTACCCTGCCCTGCCCTAAACAATAGCCTAACTACAACGCAGTTCAACTGGATACATCATGTTTCAATCTCCCCAATGGATCAATTAAAATCGCTGTTTAGAAGTTTATCCCGCTAACTCAAGCAACAGGAAAAAGCAGGTCAAAAACTGCGTGACCGGCCGAGCCGAGCGTAACACACATGGACTGTATAAAATACAGATAAAAAAACGGACTTTTCGATATCGTCTAAATTAGTGGAAACTATCGCGGACAAGAAAAAAAAAAAAAAGCAACAATAAAACGAGTGCTTGAGTACTGGAACGTGTGTTCGATTATTTTGGGGGGATTTCTTGCATCCCTAGGAGCCACCCACACTCACAATAACATGCACAGTTATTGAGCACAGCATCTCCATGCTTTCAGTGCATGATCCTGGATTTTAACACGCATTTCATCGCCGATAGGGACCGGAGACAGATCTATAACTTATAATCCATGATGGCGATAAGAGTAACCGACGTAGCTGGGGTGACAGGGTCAACGCGGACAAGGCAAGGCTAATTCCCTCATCTGTAAGAATGTAACATACGGTACATGTCAGATGACTACAATATCGCCGCAATGCATTGTGTTATTAGCTACAGCAGCGCTCTGCCACATATCATGAGCTCGCCTACATAGAAACAGAGACCTGGCCCTCAATGCGGTTGTCTCTCCCGTTTTTTTTTCTTTTCTGCTGCTCTCTTTCGTCTCTCTCTCTCTCTCTCTCTCTCTCTCTCTCTCTCTCTCTCTCTCTCGCACGCACGCTCTCTCTCGCTCTCTCCCTGGCCCTGGCTCTTGCCTGCTCTTTGTTCGCTCTCCTCCTCTGCCTGCGAAGTCTCTTTGAGCGGTGCAGGCAGAAGAATAGCGCATTAAATCTTAATAGGACTGCGTCTGGCCGTGTTGAATTGCAGAGTGTGTTAAGCCGCTGCTTTCCTCCCCCTTGGCACGCGCTCGTGGAAGTGGAAAACAATTGAATAAAAGAAAAAAACCCGCACTCTCGCTCGCTCTCTCGCACTCGCTCGGGTAGCGCGGGTAGCGAGTTTGGCGGCTCTGAAGCCGACTCAACGCCGTCGCCAAATGACTTAATGGTCCTGTACCGTGAATAGCATTCATCTCTTTTTACAATGCTCATAGACACACGCACGCGCACGCGCGCACGCGCACGCGCGCACGCACACACACACTCACTGGTACACTCACACACACACGCAGGCAGGCAGGCAGGCTGGCAGACTGGTAGACAGGTAGGTAAGTAACAGGAGTGATCCCAGACACTTACTTGGCTCTTACACATTCCCTTGCCTGTGTTCACCGGTGAAACAGGTGTAAGTAAAACCGTACGCCTAAGCGATGTATTTATTAAGGCATATACTATTCTGAAAAAAAAACAATAAATAAAGCAAATACCACGGAGCGCGAGCAAGGGGGGAGACAGAGAGAGCAAGAGAGAGAGAGAGAGGTGAGATACTATAGCTAAGTTGAGCGAGGGGAAGGGAGAAGGAAAAAAAAAGAAAAAAAAACAGAAAAAGGTATATATCGACAGACAGGAAGTGGAGAGGGAATCGGTGGGGAAATGGTTGAAACAGGCAGAGAGCGACAAAGACGCACACACACACACACATGCACACATCACAGGCAGAACAAGAAGAAGAAAGCACAGGGTACACTGAGATCCAGGGTCGCATTGTGAGCCAGTCAGAGGTGGTAATTAACCGGTGATGAGTGGACTGCCGGTGTGTGTGTGTGTGTGTATATGTGTGTGTGCGTGTGCGCGCGTATGTGTGTGTGTGTGTCCGGCAACGCGCGGCTGCTGGGGTGGGGCTGCAGAGAGGCTGATAAGGCCAGCGGTGGGCTTATCTCGGAGAAGGACAAGGCACCGGGCCCCCGGCAGGCAAATCCTAACCCACAGAACAACCCCCCCGTTTTTATTAACAGCATCATTAATGCCAGACAGGTTACGCATGGCTCCTCCGAAGAGGAAGAGGAGACACAGCGAGAGCGGGGAGAGAGAGAGAGAGAGAGTTAGGATTGGGCGAAGAAAACGCGAGCGAAGAAGTCTCGACGCCGCTCGCGACCCTAGCGGTCTTGCGTACGTGCACAGGCGCGGCCCGACCGGCGTGTTTTTGAAAAGCAAGGGCGCTTGTGGAGATGTTTACTAGGTAGACAGCCAACGGAAGGGCACGGAGAGCGAGCTCGCATCCTACCTCTGGGCTTTGCTCGCGCTACCCTCCTCTGGGTCCTCGCTGAATTCAAATGATTTTTTTTTTCTTTTTTCTCGCTCAAACACGGGTACTGCTCACCGGAATAACGATGAGCCAGTGACAGACAAACACCACTAAACTACATGAGGGTGGGGGGGAAACGGCGATATATACATTATTGAACCAGTCTGGGCCAGCGTGGTCCGAATTCACCACTTCAGCCGTACATCAAATACAGTTGTGTTATAATCCGCGCGTCGTTTTGCCCGAACGCCTGCGTCGCACGTCAACGCAAGCGTTTCGCAATCGCGCGCCGTCTGCATTTTAATATTTCTCGATTATCATCTGAGGATGCTTTTGTAACCTTTGAGCGTTTAATGTTTTTTCATTAGTATTTTCTTTCTTTCTTCCGTTTGTTTTGCTCCTTTTTTTTTCTTCGTTCCCGACAACGTGTTTGCGCTAATCCCGTTTCCCTTTGATCAGATGGCGCCCAAACAGGTGTCTGGTGCGCTCGTGGCGAAGGAACGCTCCCTCACTCTCTGGTTTGAATTAAACAATCATGTGAAGAGTGAAACATGAACAAACACTCTGTGTGTAATTAACACTGTGTATTAGCATATCAAATGCCAACGAGCTTTTCAGATGGGGGGGGGGGGGGGGGGGCTGTGTTTCCTCTCAGATAATGCGCGCCGCCAGTCAGCGATGCGCCCGGCTAATAGACTTTTAGTCTTTAGGTACGACGCCCCCACACACACACACACTAGCACCAGTCAGCGTACCGTTACACCGAGGGTCATCTGGTGCTCTCAGGGAAAAAAACACCAAAAAACCCTGCTTTGGCTTTTGAACCAGGCCTAATGCTCACTAATGAAAAGGTCGCCGTATTTTTCTTCTCCCCCCCACCCCCCCCCCACCCCCCCTCTTCTTTTTTTTCGCTGATGTCTGTGTGGAAATGTACTGCACATTGATCCCCACCGGGCTTTTTCCTAGGACAGCTTTTTTTTTTCTATTTTGGTGGGCCAAACTGGCCTGTAGTGTGGCGAGAGAGAGAGAGAGAGAGAGAGAGAGAGAGAGAGAGAGAGGAAAGGGAAGGAGGGTGGTGGTGGTGGTGGTGGTGGTGGTGGTGGTGTGTGCGTGTGGGATGGTGGTGGCGGTGGGGTGGGGGTGGGGGGGGGGGGGGGGGGGGGGAGGGTAGGTGGAAAGAGTGACCAGCCGGACAGGTTTATGTCTCCCTGCAGGCCGGCGCTCCATGGCGCTGGCCCACAGGAAGGATCGGAGCCAGCTGTGACGGCATCCTGCTACAGCAGCCACTGTGGGGGTTTTTTTTTTTTCGCGTGTGGACTCTGGAGCTGCAGTATCCCTGGCTCTCAACAGCCACCCCCCCCCCAAAACCCCCGTCTCCCCCGTCTCCCCCCTCATCCCCCAACCCCCCCCCTCGTCTCCTCTGCCCCTCCCTGGGGTTGTTTTTGTTGGCCAGGGGGGTCGGTGTTTGGGTGGGGGATTTTTTTTTTTTTCGACAGTTGAGCCGTTCCACAGCCTCCCGCTCTCTCTCTCCCCCCCCCTACACTTCAGGATACGGGGGTTGAATTCACCCACCCACAAGGAACAGGGGGGAGGATGGGGGTTGGGGGGTGGGTGGGGGGGGGGGGGGGGGTGGCGGTGGGGTGGTTTCTCAAATATCGCATGTGAAGTAACACATTTGTTCCTCGCCACTAATTGCCGTTTTTGGAGGGGAAGGCCGGGTTCATAAATTTGGTTTTATGGCCATGATGGGTGTCGTTTTGGATCTCCGAGGCGGCCCGGCTGGCCGGTGCTTTGGCAGAACACGGTGTGCGGTGTGTAATGGTGTGCCGGTAAACCTCGGCTGTCAGGTAGCGCAGAGCTGTCCTCTTAACAAGGAGGCAGGGCCATGGAAAGTGGGTGGGGGGGGGGTGGGGGGGCGGGGGGGGGGTGAGGAGGTGTGTGTGTGTGTGGGGGGGGGGGGGGGGTCCGCTGGCGCGGAGAATGTAAAAGGTCATCTAATCTATTCCACCTCCAACCTGCCCGGCTGATCGATCATCCAGGAGGAGTTCAATCGATTTGATCAGAGCACCTCTCCTCCTCCTCCTACTCCTCCCCGTCCTCCTCCTCCTCCTCCTCCTCCTCCTGGACTCCCCGGCGAACGGCTGGGATTCGGCGGAAAGCTGCGGCGTGTGCCAGCTTTGTACGTGTCCCCGCCGTAAACCAAAGCATTAAAACCCCTGATTAAATCGTAACTCGCCACCTGTGATGGCCACACTTTAAATCTGACACTGTTTTGTTTTTTTTCACTCCTTTCCTTCTTTTTTTTCTTTTTTTTTTTTTTTTTTTTACAAGAGTGAAGAAACATCAACTGTTGCCGTCACTTTTCTTTCCCCCCCCGTATTTCCCCTTTTTTGATTGCATTCATTGCATATGCAGCAAATGTACACTTCAAACACATCAGATCA
>JAOPHQ010000970.1:10000-12500 GCA_030340625.1 Merluccius polli
ACACACACACACATGCACCCGTTGTCTGCACTTCAGAAATTTGAACTGGGGACCCTCAAGGGGCTTTGCTTAGATGGGTGGGGGTTGGCTATGAAGGAGGGGTTCTCTCCCCCTCTCTCTCTCTCTCTCTCTCTCTCTCTCCCTCTCTACCGCTCTCTCTCTCTCTCTCGCTCTCTTTTTTTTCCTGAGCGTATGAAATTGTGAAGGTATATTGTGGCAGGTCCCTGAGCGGTCTTTTCTAATACCTGAGTTTCTGGCGAAGCTGGAAATTACCGGCGCCCCCCCGAGGGACGGCTTTATCCACACCAGGAAGGGGAGCAGGGCTCAGTAGGGAGTGCGCTTAATGCATGGCTGAAATAAAAGAATTTCTGAGAGACGGAGAGCTGAAAAGCTAGCTTTCTCTCTCTCTCTCTCTCTCTCTCTCTCTTTCTCTCTCTCGCTCTTGCTCTCTCTCGCTCTTGCTCTCTCTCTCTTTCCTCTCCCTCTCCCTCTTCTTCTCTTCTTCCTCTTTCACCCCCCACCCCTCCCTCCTGGCCTCCCTCGCCCTCTATACTCCCCCGCCCCCCCCCCCCCCCCCCTCCCGTCTCTTTTTGCTCCCCCTGTAGTATAGTTTACTACTCTGCCTTCTCTTGAAGGCTTCTAGTTTAATAAACTTTCAGAGGATCTTGGCGGAGCAGACAGCTAGACAAATACCCTTGTGTGTTCTCTTTTGTCAGAGATACAGCTTTTTGTTATGTTCTTGCAAATTTGATTTCTCCCTCTGTCTTCTTTCGTCTCTCTCCCCCACCCCTTGGTCTCCCTCTCTCACCCACCCCGCCCCCCCCCATCCCCTCCTCCATCTCTCTCTCTCTCTCTATTCCTTCCTCCGTCTCTCTCTCTCTCTCTCTCTCTCTCTCTCTCACTCTATCTTTCTGCATTTGTCTTCATCTCCCTCATCCTTCGTTCTTTCTCTTTTTTTCCCCTGTCTCTCTCTCTCTCGCTCTCGCTCGCTCTCTCTCTCTCTCACTTACACACACACATGCTCACTACACCCACTACACACGCTACACGCATACAAAAAAAAAATCAAGCTCTGTCTCTTGTGGTCGAGTTTATTGTTTGGTCTGTCTTCGCGTTCTCCCCCCTCTGTGCTCCCTTTTGTTTTCTCTGTATTTTGTTGTATTGTGTGCAGAGAGACTGAGATGCAGATGCAGTGCCAACTGTTTGGCCCTGGGTGAAGTGCGCAAGCATTCACCCTTGGTGTCTATTAAACAAAAAAACACATCCATCCAACCCAACCCAACCGCTCCTATATGCGTTGTATACATAACCCAAACGTATATGAAACTCAATCAAGCGCGATGGCGCAAAGTGCAACTACTGCGCTCCGCTTGCAGGAGTCGACGTTTTTTTTTTCTCCCCGTTCTGCATGTTATTGACCACCGCAACGTTGGTTAGTAATTACGACAATTCATCATAACCATCATATATGTTGCAGCGTACAAATATGGCCTTTGCCTCGCTCTCACAGACATCGAATTTGTATGGATGATTTATCTTCAGGTTTTTTTTTATAAGCCCCCCCCCCCCCCCACACACACACACAAAAAAACACAAAACAACAAAAAAAAATCCTGTATGTAGCAGGCGCCCCATTCCTCTCTCTCTGTCTCTGTCTCTGTCTCAGTCTCTCTCTCTCTCTCTCTCTCTCTCTCTCTCTTCCTGCCTCTCTTCTGCTGTTTGTAAATAATTCAACCTTTTCCCTTCCCTTGTAACAAGAGTTGGCCTTAATAGGAGAGTATGCGGTACCTGTAGTCGGGATAAACAAGGGCGGCCGCCGGTCGGCGCCGGGGAAACAGAGGGATTTGGGCTTCGTCGGGGGCGAGGAATAAGTCGTTTCCTCCTGAAAAGGCAACGAGTTGACTGGCTGACATTAATTAAACCCTATAGGATAAAGGTTATCTGAGGCCTGGCAAAGCGGAGCCGGGGATGCGTCGCAGGATGCTGCGTCTGCCGAATCCTAATCAAGAGCTCGTATTAAAGTACCGCGTGTGTGGGCTCATGCGGTGTGTGTGTGTGTGTGTGTGTGCATGTGTGTGTGTGTGTGTGTGTGTGTGTGTGTGCGTGCATGCTATCGGGGTGATTGTGATGTCTCGGTGCTTCAGGGGGGGGCCAGCGGAGCGTATATGCTGACAATTCATACAATAGAATAAAGGAGCTCTAGCATCTTTAAAGCCCCCCTATGTGTGGACGCAAACTGATACCCCCTCCCCCACCTCCTCTGTAATTAATATCGAGAAGCGTAAATATCGGCAGAGCGGCGTCTTTTTTCACGTTCCCGGTGAACACCGCGAGAGCGTTTCCGTCACATCGCCGCGTTGTCAGCGACGGCCGTCTCCTTCCCACCGCGAGGTGCTTCATATGGTGCGCGTGGAGGAGTAGTGTGTGTGTGTGTGCCCGCGCCTCCGCCCCCGCCTTCGCTCACCTCCAGAGAGATCTACCCAGGGTGCACCTGTGACTG
>JAOPHQ010000970.1:17500-60313 GCA_030340625.1 Merluccius polli
AGGTTAGTGGGTAGCAGTGAGACAGTTTGGTGTTTGTTACAGTGAGACAGTTTGGTGGGTGTTACAGTGAGACAGGTTGGTGGGTAGCAGTGAGACGGGTTGGTGGTTGTTACAGTGAGACGGGTTTGTGGGTGTTACAGTGCGACAGGTTGGTGGGTGTTACAGTGAGACAGATTGGTGGGTGTTACAGCGAGACAGGTTAGTGGGTAGCACAGTGAGACAGTTTGGTGTTTGTTACAGTGCGACAGGTTAGTGGGTGTTATAGTGAGACAGGTTGGTGGGTGTTACAGCGAGACAGGTTAGTGGGTAGCACAGTGAGACAGTTTGGTGTTTGTTACAGTGCGACAGGTTAGTGGGTGTTATAGTGAGACAGGTCGGTGGTTGTTACAGTGAGACAAGTTAGTGGGTGTTATAGTGAGACAGGTCGGTGGTTGTTACGGTGAGACAGGATGGCGGGTGGTGCAGTGAGACAGGTTGTGCGCAGCCATGCTGGGAGACAGATTGTCATCCTGCTTCCTCCTGGGAGGCTGGCGGTGCCTGCCTCTCGGGCCAAGACGTGGGGAGTCGCCTCCTTCCTGTTTATGCCCTCAGTGTACCTGACATGGTCAACTGTCCTTCCTCTCCACGCCGCCGGCACCTCGCTCCCACACTCCAAACAGATCCGCACGGCTGCCCCGTGTGTGTATGTGTGTGTGTGTGTGTGTGTGTGTGTGTGTGTGTGTGTGTGTGTGTGTGTGTGTGTGTATGTGTGTGTGTGTTTGCTGCGCTTTTATGTTTGTCTGTTTGGGTGTGTCTATTCTTGTGTGTTTGTGCATGTGTGTGTGTGTGTGTGTGTGTGTATGTATGCATTTGTGTGTGTGTGTGTGTGTGTGTGTGTGTGTGTGTGTGCGTGTGTGTTCTAAGTCTGCCGTAGTGCTACGTTGCCAGTTATCTTACGGATGAGGGGTGACGGGCGCATTACTCAGCGGGGCCTCGGCGCTGGCACGTTTTCATCGTTTGCTAACTCTGGTTAAAAGGTTCGGTCGGGGATAGGCCACTCAGTGCCAAGGGGAAAGATCCTGTATTGAACGCACCACACATCATGCGCGTACGACTGTACCACGACTATAGGCCGGGCTGTCATTCGTTTTATTTTGTTGAAAGGACATTGATGTCAAGGGTGGCGGTACGGGAGCGGGGGGGGGGGGGGGGTGAGGACAAGCCTCCCTCGATGACGGATGAAATTCCTCTCTTCGCTCACTCTAACGGTGAACAAAAAAAAGAGGAAGAAGAAGAAGAAGAAGAAGTCGAGGAGGAGGAGGAAGAGGGTGAAGAAAAAAGGGGGCCTGGTAGAGGATGATTGGCCGCCCTACTTTCCCCTGCTCCGGCCCTCCATTTGTCTATGTTTCCTGGGACGCCGCTCGGGCACACTGAATTCTGGGACAGTGACCAAGTGCTCCTGTCTGAGCTGGGGGACATGGCTAATGTGGACAAAGTAGTTGACAGTTTGCTGCTTCCCTGCCGTTAGCAGACAGATCCATGGGGGGGGGGCGGGGCGGGGGGGGTTGGGTTGGAGAATAATGGACACCCAGGCGGCGGGAGACACGCCGGCCGCTTGACGTTCCAGCTCTCCATGTGTTGTCTGAGCCCCTGTGTGTAAAGAACCCTGTCGGCCATTTTTTATTGTTTTTTGGTGCGTGTCGATGGGCGCAGACGTGTGCGTGTGTGTGTGTGTGTGTGTGGGTGTGTTGCGATGGCTATGGTGATGAGGAACATTATAGCCCTTAGGCCCCGCCCTCTACTCTCATTCACTTCCCGTGGCGTAGCCGAGTGCGTTTGATTGGTCTTCAGCGCGGCCTCAACCGCGCCTGTCATTTTTCCATCGAAAATCAAAACAAAAACATATAGTTTGTGATAGGAAGGGCGAGCGAAAGAAAGAGAGAGAGAGAGAGAGAGAGACGTTTACCCTCTAACTGTCTCTAATAATAGTGTTAATAATATGAAGGTTATTTATTTATTCGCAGAGTAAAACTTGTCAGTTTTATGTGTGTAAGAAACGCCACGCCTGGCTGGCCGGCCACCTGGCAGCGGCTTTAAGAGCTGCTGTGAATCTCCTGTGTTCCTCTTTGACTGGATAGGAAGGGTCTTTAAAACACAGCGATACAAGCAGAGGCTGCCTGGGCTCCCAGCCTAAACACCGGGCCTGGGCTTCCAGAAAGCGCTGTGGTGGGTCCTGGGGCCGCCCGAATCATTCACTCATCTGAGGAGGAACTGGAATCAGCTCCCCGGCAAAAACAAAACAAAACAAGAAGAACGAGAAAACGAGAAAAAGAAAAAAAAAACGACAAAAAAAACGTGCCTTTTCTCATTTCGCGATGAAATATAAAAAAAAACGAAATCAGAGCTCGAGATAATCGAAAGCATCTGCAAGCCACCTCCTATTAGATGTTAAGTGGTTATGTCATGTACGTCGGCGAATACGGCATTATGTTGTTCACGCACACACACACACGCGCGTTGGTATTTTGGGGCGTCAGAATATGAAAATGCGTTAAGATGACACATGTATGGTCTCAGGGGAATGCCGCCATATTTTTTTTCTCCCCCGGTTACTGTAAAAAATAAATAAAAAATAAGAACAACAACACATAAACCCGTCCCTCTCCGAATCCGAAGTGGGGGTCACAGTGTTACATCAGACGACTTGTCAGCTTTTTGTTTATTCAATGAATCCCCAATCCCCGATGTGCCACCAATACAGTCACACAAACACATCTCTGATGACAACCCCTACGTACAGATCTCCGCTACAACAAACAGCGAGATAGGGGGGGGGGGGGGGTTGGCGGCTGGAAATGCAGCCATGCTTTGCCATCACGAGAATTACATTTTTGAGTCAAAGTCGGCGAGCTGGCAGTCGAGTGAAAGCAAAAGCTCTCTCCCAGTAAGCTAGTGTCCTGAAGCTGGATGAGAGCATCCTGAAACAGGGGAGATGTTATGCTGAATTGCTGTCAGGCACAGATAAGGCACCTAGAACTCTTATCACGGCACTGGAGGCATAAACAATGATTTTTTGCCATGTTACCTGGTGTATTTGGTTGGGTAAAATACCAAACGGTATTTTGAATCGACTTGAATTAACCTTGGTTTTGTTAGTTTGTTTTTAGTTTTAGTGTTTTTTTTTTGTATGGTAGAGTTGTAAAAAAAGAAAAGAGCGGTGAAACAAACCTGTTCAGCAGACTGTGAACATAAAAATGTAGATGCGCCATTCTTAACATTTGTCGTCAAATGTTTCGCTTTTAATTTAACGGTACACAATTTCACATTGCTTTTTAACAATACGCTTGTACTGTTAACATTTAGACAGCATTAACATCAGTCTTCAAATCTAAATTCGCTCTTCGCTTTAAAAAGGTAACTTTTGAAATCAATCGTTATTTACCCATATTGTTGATATAGGTAAAGTATATCAAATAAGCAAAATTATGAAGGGTTTCACAGTCTTGGAAGTGTGTTTTTGTTTACAGAAACAGCAAAGCTATTCGGTGTGATATTTAAGGCTCTTATTTAAACAGTCATATTTACTCGTGCAGAGTGTGGTGTGCATAGAAAACAGGAAAGTGTTTATCAGGAAGTGACAACTATTTTCTAATAGTGTTGTGAACTTAAGACATTTTTTGACATTGAGCCCATTAATCACAGTTACAGTTGTCTACAAACATCAAACCGTGTAACAAAATATCTTCAATTCACCCCTTGTAGGCCAAGCAGCCAAAAGCGTTATAGTTAGCAGTAAAGAGTGCTTCGCAGATGTCATACACATTTATAGCCGTTCGTGGTCCGAGTAAAAAACACATGAGTTGTTTTGTTCCATATAGAGAGAGAGAGAGAGAGAGAGAGAGAGAGAGAGAGAGAGAGAGAGAGAGAGAGAGAGAAAGAGAGGGAGAGGGAAAGAGGGAGGGAGAGAGGGAGAGGGAAAGAGAGAGGGAGGGAGAGAGGGAGAGGGAGAGAGAGAAAGAGAGTGAGTGAGAGAGCAGGAGAAAGAGAGAACTCCCAGGGAGGGACAGGCCCTAAGATGGAGGTCTTCCTCCCAGGATGTGACAGGCTGTTGGCTGGAGGATGCTCAGGAAGGCCTTGGCAGAGCAACAAAGACAGCCCTTCAGCTGCAGGGTGTAGTTTTTCAGGCCCCAGCATCCCCTTTGGCAGCGGCACAGAGAGCGCTGGCGTGCACAGGGCCCCCGGCCCGAGAGACAGGGAAGTTAGGGGCCGTGCTTTTATTTACTCAGGCTGCATGGGCTTGGGCATTTCTTGTCTGGGTGAAGGAGGGAAAAAACAAGTCTCTCTCTCTCTCTCTTTCTCCCTGTCTCTCGCTCTCTCTCCCTTTCCCTCTCTCTCTTTCCTTCTCTTTCTCTCTCTGTCTCTTTTCCTCTTGAGGTCTCCTGGGGAAACGAACGCTTTCATCTGCTGTTGTTCACACACTTGTCTTGGCCATGTGTTCGGATCTGTTTACTGTATTGCGTGCATATGTGTTTGTATCGGTGTGTGTTTTTGCATGTGTGTCTGTGTGTGTGTATATTTTCCTGAACATGCATCTTTGGAAAAAACATAATTTAGAAATGCAGACAGTACCAGGCATAAAAGTTTACCCTAATTACCACGCTGTTAATGACCAAATCCTATGAAATACCCTTCTTTATTATTTTTTTGCATCCATGGCAATTTCACAAATGTAAGAAATGGTGAGCACAAGCTTGAAAAAACACATATATCCACTTTGTTGATATTGCATTGCTTCAAGAAATAGTGTATGCAAGCTATATATTTTTTGTCTTTTGTTGAACAGTAATTGGATACTATGGACAGCAAGTTTATTAAAGTCACACTCCAGTCCATGTACAACTTTCCATCTTTTCAAAGATCAATTTGTTTTCGTGCACCACATTATTTCCGACAATAGAAATAATCAGAATTGAGTAACGCATTGTAATGATGTTTATCTGTCAGCTTTTTGCATGTCTTCGGGCGAAGGCATGCTCGTTTATAACTGTAAAAAAAACCACAAAAAAAAACGATAGAAAGAAGGAAAGAAATCTCATTTTGTGGTGCATTACAAGCCCATTTGTTTGTTTGTGTTATAATACTGTCTTGGAGCCAATGTGTTTGACTGCAAGGCATTGGTCGGGGTCATTCTTCTTGCACTTGCTCTTCGTCTCCCATACCCTGGGAGGCTGTAGGAGGGAAGGCAGATCCTCCCCCTCAGTGGAGGAGGGCATACCACCGATCGCCAAACCTCTCTGCAACCGTGGAAAGGGAGAAAGAGACACACACTCACAGATAGAGAGAGAGAGAGAGAGAGAGAGGTTTGCTTCTTGAGTGAGATGTGCGTGCCGAGTGGGCGCCTTGCCAGAGGAGGGAGGTTTCCGGGAGAGAGGGCCGCGGTGTGGAGGTGGGCTCTCAATGTGCCGCTTTCAGCAGTTTGGAGGGGCAAGGGAATGGCCTTCGACCCCATCTGTTTCCTGAAGATAGGCCCTGATGGAGCTAAGTGCTCAGAGAGGGCATGTTATCCTGGCAAAAGGGCAGATCTCCGAGTAAAAACAACAGACCAGGGGAGAGGGAGGGAGTGAGGGAGAGACACTTGGATTTGTCAGATGAGGATAGCACAGGCTAGGCTAGATCCTGGAAAGAGTTGTGTTGCTTTTCCTTCGTCCCCCCCCAATAAATCTTTTTGCAGTTTCCTCTTGTTTTTCCCGTCCTCAGTTTTGGCCTTTTGACATGGAAGGGGGTTGGGACTGTGCTGTTTTATTCAAGTGAGGAAGTTCACATAGTTTAGAGGAGACAGCGGGATAAGGTGGCCTGTGACCTTTTGAACCGGTGGAAAGTGGTGTTCTGTGTTTTCCATTCATATCCCTGTGCGCCACACTAGTGGGGCGACAGCGTTTCCATCTGCAGAGGGACACATTCAAACAATTAGAGTGTGTATGTGTGTGTGTGTGTGTGTGTGGGGGGGGGGGGGGGCGTATTCTCCATTGCCTGATGTCCGCTTGTCAGTTTGTTGCACCTGTTTGTCCTTGGGTGAGGTCGTTTAGCAGCTTGACCCCAACCCCCCCACCACCACCCCCCCCCCCCCTCTATTTATTTCTCTCCTCCTTCACTCCCCCCCTCCCAGACCTCCTGCACATGGCAATTTCTACCATTCAGCATCAGCTGCCTCACGGCTCAACAGAAGCCATTCTGACAAATATGATAATAAAACATATTCTCTAATCTGATATATATTGACTGATGTGCATGAAGGGCCATGCCTCGCACTCAAAGGCTTTATGCTAAAGGGTATGCATAGCCGTGGTTTAAAATTGCATATTTAATCTTCCCTTTGAGCCTTGTGAACTGTTTTCCCCATTTCTTTCCCTAGACATAAGGTCATTTGAAGGCCTCTTATTAAAAAAAAAATGGTATTGTTCAAGAAAAATAGAAATGTTCTAATTTACCTCATGTAGAGCTTACATCTTTAAGCACACCCATGCCTTGTGTTGGCTTTAAAGTTTAAATGTCAAAGAGATTGCATTTTGAGTCACAGTGGGCTAAGCTATTACATGGCCACATACAAGGTTAATTGTAGTAAAAGTATTTCCACTTTGCATTTTCTCTAACTATACTTTGAATTGCACAATTAAATACAAGTTGTTATATAACACCTAAGGAGATTTATTGTGTCTAAAGAGGGAAAGGTGGTCTAAGTTTCAGAGAAATATAAATTCATACAGGGCCACTGTACCATATAATTACATTAATGATTAACGCTGCAATGGTTCACCTTTACTTCTGAACAGAGTGAAGACAAATGAGCTCCTAATATATTCTGACAAAACATCTCTCTCTCTCTGTCTCTCTCTCCCCTCCCCCCCTTCCTTGCCACCCCCTCCCTCTTCTTTCACCCCATCTTGTTTCCTCTGCAGACGGAGTAGATATTGAGGATGACCCTTTGTGCTCTTGGCCTGCATCGTCTCCTTCCAGTAAGGACCACACTTCTCCAGGACACGGCGAGGACTATGATTTGGGTGAGGACGAAGGAGGCCCCGGCCTGCCGTACCCATGCCAGTTTTGTGACAAGTCCTTCAGTCGCCTGAGCTTCCTCAAGCGCCACGAGCAGAGTCACGGTGACAAGCTCCCCTTCAGCTGCACCTTCTGCAGCCGCCTGTTCAAGCACAAGCGCAGCCGAGACCGCCACGTCAAGCTGCACACCGGCGACAAGAAGTACCACTGTGGAGAGTGTGACTCTGCCTTCTCCCGAAGTGACCACCTCAAGATCCACATGAAAACCCACGCCTCCAATAAACCCCACAAGTGCCCCGTGTGCCGCAGAGGCTTCCTCTCCTCCAGCTCCCTTCACGGTCACATGCAAGTACACGAGAGGGGCAAAGATGGCAGCAGGGCCGATGAATGGAAATTGAAAGAGACACGTAAATGCAGCCGTTGTGAGGAGGGCTTCGACGTCCCAGAGGAACTCCAGAGGCACATCGCCGAGTGCCACCCAGAGTGCTCCCCATCGGAGGACGGAGGCCTCAGTGCCGCCTTGCAATGTATTTACTGCCATGAGCCCTTCAGTGACGAGGGCACTCTGCTGACCCACATTGATCAGGCGCACAGCCGCGACAGAAAGGGCCACAACTGCGCTATCTGCTCGGAGCACTTCCTGTCTGTTGAGGACCTCTATGCCCACATGGACATTCACCAGCTCCCTGAATCCAGTAACCATAGCAACAGCCCTTCTTTGTTGACAGTGGGCTACACGTCCGTCTCTAGCACGACCCCCGACTCCAACCTCTCTGTTGATAGCTCCACCATGGTGGAGACAGCCCCGCCAGTGCCCAAGACGAGGGGGAGGAGAAAGAGGAGTGCCCAGCACACATCTGAGATGGGAGGACGCTCCTCCAAACAGCCGAAAATCTCTTACAGTTGCATCTACTGCAACAAGCAGAGTTTTTCCAGCCTGGCTGTTCTACAGATTCACCTGCGTACCATGCACCTAGACAAACCAGAGCAGGCCCATACATGTCAGTTTTGCTTGGAGGTCCTGCCCTCATTATTCAACCTAAATGAGCACCTCAAGCAGGTTCACAATGCAGAGGACCATGCAGCCCTGCTAGCAAGCCTACCCGATGCGCTGCTTCAGTGTAACTTCTGCCCTGAGGTGATGGGTGACCTCAACGCCCTCCAGGAGCACATCCGCTGCTCCCATGGCTTCCCAAGTCCCGTGGCCAAGGAGAGCAATGCCTTCTTCTGCCCCCAATGCTTCATGGGCTTCTTGACTGAGACCACCTTGGAGGAGCATGTCCGGCAGACACACTGTGATGGGGGAAGCCTCCGCTTTGACTCCCCCTTGGCTGTAACTCCCAAGGAGCCTATTGTTGAGGTGTACTCCTGTTCATACTGCACCAATTCCCCGATCTTTAACAGTGTTTTGAAACTCAACAAGCACATCAAGGAGAATCACAAGAACATTCCACTGGCACTCAACTACATCAACAATGGAAAGAAATCTCTCCGAACTCTCAGTCCCCACTCTCCAATATCTGTTGAACATGCTACGTTACTGAAGCAGGGCGGCTCCTCTCGGACTACCAGTGAATTCATCTGCAACCAATGTGGGGCCAAGTACACTAGCCTTGACCTTTTCCAGACACATCTTAAAACTCATCTGGATGGTCTTCAGCCTCAACTCACCTGTCCACAGTGCAACAAGGAATTCCCAAACCAAGAGTCCCTGCTCAAGCATGTCACCGTTCACTTCACCATCACCTCCACCTACTACATCTGCGAGAGTTGTGACAAGCAGTTCACCTCAGTGGACGACCTCCAGAAGCACCTCCTTGACATGCACACGTTTGTGTTTTTCCGCTGCACCTTGTGCCAGGAGGTGTTTGATTCCAAGGTTTCTACTCAGCTCCATCTCGCTGTGAAGCACAGCAATGAGAAGAAGGTCTACCGCTGCACCTCCTGCAACTGGGACTTCCGTCACGAGACGGACCTGCAACTGCACGTCAAACACAGTCATCTGGAAAACCAGGGCCGCGCTCACCGTTGCATCTTCTGCGGCGAGTCCTTTGGCACGGAAGTGGAGCTGCAGTGCCACATCACTACCCACAGCAAGAAGTACAACTGCCGATTCTGCAGCAAGGCCTTCCACGCCATCGTCCTGCTGGAGAAACATTTGAGGGAGAAACACTGTGTGTTTGAGGGCAAGGCCCAGAACTGTGGTGCTAATGGCTCTACAACAGGTGTTGTGGAAATCCAGCCTAAAGAAGATGTTGAGCTACAAGGGCTCCTGACTAACAGTCATGGTGCTGGAGCAGTGGGAGCCACTGTATTGGAGTCCCAGAACAGCCATGATGGAAGTGAGGAAGAGGTGGACACAGCAGATCCAATGTTTGGATGTGATATCTGTGGGGCATCCTATACGATGGATTCTCTTCTCACCAACCATCAACTAAGGGACCATAATATCCGGCCCGGGGAGAGTGCAATGATGAAAAGGAAAGCAGACATGATCAAGGGAACCCACAAGTGTAATGTTTGCTCCCGCACCTTCTTCTCTGAGCCAGGGCTGAGGGAGCATATGCAGACCCACCTCGGGCCTGTCAAACACTACATGTGTCCCATTTGTGGTGAGCGTTTCCCCTCTCTGCTAACCTTAACTGAACACAAGGTCACCCATAGCAAGAGCCTGGACACTGGTAGCTGCCGCATATGCAAAATGCCACTACAATGCGAGGAAGACTTCCTGGAGCATTGCCAGATGCACCCAGACCTGAGGAACTCCCTGACAGGCTTCCGCTGTGTTGTGTGCATGCAGACAGTCACCTCCACGCTGGAGCTCAAGATCCATGGTACCTTCCACATGCAAAAAACAGGAACTATGTCCACCAACCACCCCATTGGCCGCAACTCTGCCATCTCTCAGAACATGCACCAACACCATCAGGTCCAGAAGCTCTTCAAGTGTGCGTCTTGCCTGAAGGATTTCCGCTCCAAGCAGGACCTGGTGAAGCTGGACATCAACGGATTGCCGTACGGCCTCTGTGCATCCTGTGTGACAGCCGCGGGCTCCAAGAGCTCCAGCCCCACAGTGAACGGAGGAAGGCAGCAGCAGGGTGGAGCCACGACCCCAGCAGGGATCACAGGTTCATGGGTCCAGGGGGAGAGCGTCAGCCCCGGGGAGGGAAAGGGCAAAGGCGCTTCTTCTGCATCTTCGGCCTCCTCCACGTCCTCATTGTCTGCAGCCAAGACACGGTGCACTAGCTGCAATGTGAAGTTTGAGTCCGAGGCCGAGTTGCAGAACCATGTGCAGACGGTTCACCGGGAACAAGGCGGCGACAGCAACAGCGGGCAGCTCCGGACCCCCCAGGTGTCCCCCATGCCCAGGGCCAGCCCCTCACAGACAGAGGAGGTATTTGTGAACATTTTGTATGTTATAATTTCAACAGAGCATAGAAATATTGTACAAACATTGTGTACAATTTTACTTAAGAGGTATGCTGTATTCATTCTTTTTTCTTGTCTTCATGTGCAGAAGAAGACATACCAATGCATCAAATGTCAAATGGTGTTCTACAGTGAATGGGACATCCAGGTCCACGTGGCCAACCACATGCTGGGTAGGACATCTTTATGTTATTACATTTTGTCACCTTGTTTATTTAGCTGTGCACACCTTCCACATTATTAGAATGGAGCATCCATACATTTAATTTGAGTTTCTAGTTGATGCTTGTAACAGACACATGATGAACACAATAAATATGATGTTAATGTTTGCAATCATGCAAACACAGTTCATCAGATATTTAATTACAACAAACAAATGCAAAAATAATGAACTGAAACTGAAATGAACGTAGTATATTTTAAAATATAGTTCACAGATGTATTACTCAATTGCTTATATCATAGGCAATAGATACTAGATACAAAAAAAACATTTTGATACCCATGTTTTAGTTATATTACAAAAATGATGAAACATTATTATTTTAAACAATTACTCATCTTAATACACCTTACACTTGAATCTGATCATCTTGATTATTGTTAATGTTTGCATACACTATTTATGCATGTTTCTGTGTATTGTTCAAGAGTTTCTATTGAAATTGCATGTACTCCCTTTCCAAAATATGGGAACTCTTTTGTGTTGGAAAGTGCATGAAGCTATTCAAATCACCAACAGAGAGAATATTTTGACTGTTCTGAATTTTGATTTTGCCTGTTGGTTTGCTAGTCAGTACAGACTGAGCTTTTAACGAAGGGGGGGGGGGGGGGATTCACTGGATTGCCTAGCAACTATAGCGCTCATACACTCAAATTGAACGTTCTTGATACAAAAGATATCGATTGTGCACAGATACAGAACAATCCACAATCGCTCAGTCCGGTGAAAGAGAGTTATCTCTCGTTGCATCGGTATCATAAACAAAGCCTGTGTGTGTGTGTGTGTGTGTGTGTGTGTGTGTGTGTGTGTGTGTGTGTGTGTGTGTGTGTGTGTGTGTGTGTGTGTGTGCGTGTGTGTATGCGCTTGCGCACACGTGCAAAGCACCTAACCTCCGTGTTTTGAAATACGTCTTCACTTTTTTTCCCCCTCATCATTTGTATGCAGGCTGAATAATTTGTAGCAAACAGACAATTGGAAAAAACAGGTTTTCTTGCCTGCAGTAAGTAGGCGCCTGGATTCCATGCTCTCACCTTCCCTTTATTCATTCATTTATTCAGCTCGTTTGGCGGCTCTTTCATTACACTGCATTATCTGTTGTCTTCAGTGGGAGAGAGGAGTTCATTGATCTGGAACCAAGCCGCCTCTCTGTTTGGGACGCGCTTCTAGGCGCAGGTGAATTTAAACACGGTGGGCAATTCTATCAGGACCGCTAGGCAATTCTATCAGGGACACACTGTTTGTGCATAAACAATCAGAGGCATGTGATTTGTGATTTCGATGCTGTGGTGTGTGTGTGTGTGTGTGTGTGTGTGTGTGCAAGGGGGAAGGAAAGACAGGGCCGGGAGTGTGTAGGTGCGTATTTTGTATTCATCTTTTGCGATCTGCTCTCCCACTATTCAACTGGGGGGGTGCCTAATACAGTACCATGCCAGCATTAGTCCTTTCTCTCGCCGAAAAGCAGGCAGGCGCGGAGCACACTGGGAGGGTAGAAAACAACCCCCCTACTGGTTATTTTATGTCTTTCAGCCACACACACGCACACACTTTCCCCCCCTCATAGTGGAACCCAGACAGCATAGGATACAACTGGAGGATCAGCTATTCAGTTATTGTCTGATGTCTTATTTTTATGATTTTCAATCATTTTTTACTTTGAAGGTAAACCGTTCCTTTCATAGATTTTTTGTGTTTGCCAATTTAAAGGAGTGTGTTGCCAATTGCGTTTACATTTTGAAGAACAGGAAGAGGATGAATAGCACTAAATCGGATGAAAATGGGGAGGTGTCATGAAAAGAAGACTGTAGAGATTGAAAAGAAACATCCTGCTGATCACAAAATCCGCCATAGCTAAGATATTCATAAATATTTGACATTCTTCATTGACCGTGTTATTTTTCCAATACCGTGCCAATTTGTAATTGAATTGCCTCGTATTCGGCAGTGTAGCTCCCTGATGAAGAAGAATATGGCAAAAAAATAAATAAAAAATCAAACCAGCCTGTAATTACCGCAAAGCCTATTTGGGCCAAACACGCAGGAAAAAAAAGTGCTAATTTGGAAAAGCTCTAAATACCTTCTCTCGTGGAGGAAAGAAAAAAAAGGGACACTTTCTCCTTTTAATGGCCATCTGCACAGGAGAGGGGAAACAGGGGGCTGGGGGTCATCTCCGCTCAGCTGTCGGCGTTATTAGCGTAGGTAATGGGGCAGACGCTGGATTCATAGGGGTGTTGTTTTCATCCATGCCCGCGCCCGGCGGTGTCAGCTCACACTGACAACTCTATATATAGTGATGTGGCGTGACATAACCGTAGCGCTAAGTGTATGGAACAACAGAACCCGAGCCCAGACTCACATCCCCCTCGACCAGACTGGGTCCGTCTCAGTGTTAGCCTTTTGTAATACTATAGTCTCCCTAAGCCGAGTGCACTCAGCCTAGCCCCGGTGTACCTAGCCTCAGTCCCCTCACTCCCTCTCTGCCTCCCCCTCTACCCCGCCCTGGGTTGGAAGAGGGAAGAGCTTGTGGTCGCCGCCTTTTCTTGTACAACTGCCAGCGCATTTTGATGCATGGGATGGGCGTCTGCATGCTCCATTGGCGGCGCTTTCCGTGGGTTTCGGACCAGCTCGGAGCACTCGTTTCTGGTGCCGAGCTTAGACCGACACTTAGCATGATAATGGCGGTAAATGAGATGGTGGGAGGCGGCCATAGGTACAGAGCGAGTGTGCCGCGGACCAGCCCTCGCCAAGCCTGTGAACGGCCCCATGTGTCTTAAGATGGAGGCTGCAGCCTGCTAGGGCCCAGATGGATCAGTCCACATTTGCTGTACAGCTGGTCGCTATGTTTGGGGACCTGGTGCGATACTCCTATGGAGAAAAAAAATGATATCGCCACCATCCAAGGAGCAATTTAATAGCAGGCCAGAAGACAGCTGGCCACTCTTTAGTTTGGAGTTTTTTTGGCATGGCACACTTACAGAATTGAGGGTGTCCGATTATTCTCCAGAGGCACACAGATTTATACAGCTTTCAGCTGTTGTATTTCATTACCATATCCTATTCCCCCGTTTTTTCCGTCCTTTTGTTTGAGATTTGTTTATTTTTTTTTGTTTTACCATTGCGATTGTCCGTTCTGACAACCAGGCTATCTCCCAACTTAAGCGTATCTTTGATGGAGCCGGACGTTTGACGAGAGCCCTTGGAGTGTTTTCATTGTCAGACGAAGCCCGCTTCATTTTTTTTTTCTCAGTGGGAACCCTGACCCCCCGCCGGGTTTCACTTTGACCCCTCCATGAACTATGACATTAGTAGCCTCGAGGGGGGGCACCTTTGTCCCATTTATCACACTGTGTTCAACGATTACATCCCTGTGTGGACTTTAAAAAAAGAAGGAAAAAAAACAAAACAGGACTTTTAAAAGCTAAGTGCTCTCCTTTCATAGTGTCTTAAGGATGAAAAGGGCTTAGTTTGGCTTTTGTTATAATGTACTTTGGGTCCCGTTTCCAGCTCCGCCGCGCGCCGTTCCAAGCAGCTCCAGCCAATATGGCAGCGGTCGGAAGGACAACCATAAGCAAACAAACAAATCAACAAACAAAACCCATCCCATTCCAGAAAGTGCTCCTCTCCTCTCGCTCTTCCTCTCTCTCGCTCTTTTTTTTTTTTATCCTGGGGTCACCTCTACAAAATTTTGTTGGGTGGGTGACAGCACCGCACGCCAAGCCAAGTGAGGGCGGAGCTTGCTCACGCCAAGAGGAGCCGGCGGTGGCCCGGGCGGCCCGGTCGGGGGGGGGGGGGGGAGGGCACTGGAGGGGTGGAAGGGTTCGGGGGCGGAGAGGGAAAGGCACATTTGCTGTACAGCTGGCCGCTCTGTGTGAAGCAGGCACTGTGGGCCGCAACAGAGCTGGGGAGCAGGGCGAGCGAGAGGCCTCTATAACCCTCCTCCTCCTCCTCCTCCTCCTCCTCCTCCTCCTCCAGCTTCTCCTCTCCTCTTCCTCCTCTCCTCCTCTTCCTCCTCCTCCTTTTTTTCATTCTCTCTCTCTCTCTCGACCCATCTCTGTCCCTATTGCGACACCCATTTTTTTGTACCCTTTTCTCTCATCTCTCCATTTCACTCTCTTCACATCTCTCTGTCCTTCAGTATCTGTCTTTCTCTTCTTCTAGCCCTCCCTCTTCCCATCGCTTCTCTCTCCCTCTCTCTCTCTCCCTCTCTCTTCCTCTATCTCCCTCTGCCAATATCCATCATGCTCTCTCTCTCTCTCTCTCTCTCTCTCTCTCTCTCTCACACACACCACTCACACTCACATTCACACTCACACACACACACACACACACACTGTGCCGACCGGCTTGCTGGCGGTGAATCCGTCCAGGAAGCTCACCACCGCTACACTACAGTATTCAGAGCTACAAAATAAAAGCTCCCGTTTTTGTGTTTTTGTGTTGCTTTCTTCCGGCTAATCCTTGACATATTCTCTTGGTCTGGGGAGCAGCTTGGCCAGTGTGTGTTGATTACATGGTCTCTGTGTCTGTACTCTGGTGGCGACTAATTTACCACCACATTAAGTCTCTTCCCTTCCACGATGAATCGGTCAAATTGTAGTTTGTCCCCCAATCGTTTTTGCTTAGTTATCTTTGACTCTACCGCCCCCCCCCCCCCTCCCTCCATTCACCCTCTCACCACACTTTTTTTTTCGTAGTAGGCCATCCATAGAGTGCCTACACATGTCATCTCCTAACAAACACATAGGGAGTGATCTTTGTTTCTTAGACTCTATAGTGGGGCCGAGGGGGCGGAGATGGTCATGACAGGAAGTCAACACGGGATCAATCTCGCCGAGACAATAAATCAGGGAAATGTTGCTCGGACCAGCCACTCGGAAAAAAAACGAGAGGGAGTGAGGCGTGCTTGACACTGAGTGTGATTTCTCCGCGCTATTATTAATTGGTGATTAATAATGCCTCTCCATTCGTTCGTTAGCGTAGTCACCTCCCGTGCAGCCGAGTGTGTTGCTGCTAATATGCAATTAAGCGCACCTTCCTGCTCGTTACATTATACGTCTGCCTGACTAATGTGGCGTCCATGAGGAGAATAGGAAGTGGAGTGTGCTGCAAAATGGAGGAGGTGTGTGATTGAGTGTGTCTGTGTGTGTGTATGTGTGTGTGAGAGAGAGAGAGAGAGAGAGAGAGAGAGAGAGAGAGAGAGAGAGAGAGTGTGTGTGTGAGAGACGGGGGGTGCGGGGGGGGCTCGATCTGTAGATTTCTCACATTCACCTGGTAAAAAAAAAAAAGTAGAGAAAAAGAGAGAGAGAAAAAAAAAAGTTTCCTTACAAATGTTTCTCTCTGTAACTTCGGCTTAAAGCGTTGGAAGTTCTACAGCATTGCAGTAACAGCGGTGCTCCCCCCGGTGTTTGGTCTTCTTGTAAAACAGAGGCAATTGACATGAGCGTTGGGGAAGAACTGTTGCTAGGCCAGACCAGCCCTAGTCTGATGTAGTCCTTATCTATTGATTTTCTTGACATTTCCCCACACCTCACAGACTAGGCCAACATGTGAGAAAATATCCGCCGCTCTCAGTTCATAGGGCCTGTTTGCAAGCTCAGAGGGAACGTTTGCGGCCGCCCGTACTGCATTGCAATCGGTTGACGGACGTCACCATGGCGATACCGGGGGACACTTCTGTTATTGTATTATTATCATTTTTTTAATTTATTTTTTTATTTCACACGGATACTTTAGCCGGTGTTGCATGCGTTGTGAATGACCAAACCAACCACAGAAATGCACCATTTCATTGTGATTTAACACTGTAGCACTTTTTTTTTCGCAGTGATGCAGTATCTAACACACGATTCACTGTTTAATTTCAGAACCCCCCCATGTCAGGCTAGTTGGAAACTCAAGTAACCTGAATAGAGGTAGGAGCTCTTGCTGTGTTCCTGGCTACTGTTTTATTGATATATAGGAGGGACGTCTCCTTTAGAGTGTTAATGCCAACCCCTTGTTCTGAAGTGCCCCATAAATACTGAATGATCAGAATTAACCTCTGCATTACTCTGCCTCTACACCCCACCACCCACCCCCCCATCACCCCCAACCCCAATCCCCTGGGGAGTATCTCCTGGATGTCACTGGGGCCCCCGTGGGCTACCAATGGGGGGTGTGCTTAGTAGTCTGCCTGAGAAGGGTGGCGGTGGTGGTGGCGGGTAGGAGGGGGGGATGAGGTGAGGGGAGGAGAGGTGCAAACAGACAGCGCAGCCGTGGGTAAAGGTCAGCATCGCAACCCGCACCTCGGGGACCCCGGGCTCCAGGCGCGCCCCGGAGATGTCTGTCGGTCGAGGGGGTGGGGCGGGCGGCGGGGTGGTGGGTGTGAACGGTAGCGGTGGAGGATGGCGGTCAAGTGCATGCAAAGCCTGGTGTGGCTTTCAGAGGTTCTCCGGTATTATGATGAAGACCCTCCCCTCACACGTGACTATATGCACAATGTTTCTCGTCCGGTTTCTGGTTTCTGCTTTCTGCTTTCGGCGTGGCACGTGAGGTTCACTCGTGGCTACCGGCATGTGGTAGAGTTCAAACGGGAAAATGAAACGTAACTCATTTAAAAAAAAAGTTTTACCCGCATTTTAATATATAAAATTAGTATATTGTTCGTTCGGTTGGGTTTTTTTTTTTTGCACAAGTGCGAAGTTACCACACACTACGCCCATCAAACTTAGCTTGTGTTCATGGCAGACATGCAGAGAGAGAGAGAGACAGCGAAAGAGAGAGAGAGAGAGGAACGGGTGGGTGGGTAGGTGGAGGGGAGTGGGGGGGGGGGGGGGGGGGGGGCCGAGCGCTGAAAGGCCCCCCAGCGTCAAAGCCTTAATAATCATGTGAGTAGCGCTGGACTTCATTACCCTCCTGTTCGACAGGCCGAGTGCCAGCCTGGATTGCTGGCTGGCTGTGGCAAGGTCAACGGCGGAGGAAAAACCAGTTACTGTGTTACTCTGGAGCGGACTGAAGAGTGCCGACCATCTGTCAGCTCGGGCCTGCCATACCCGCAGAGCAAATGGACACGGGCGTCCAGAGGAGAGGCCACAGACACCCATAGAGCTAAACCCACCGAGCATAGCGCTGTGGTATGGACACGGAGCCAGCCAAAGAGACAGGGCCTCGATGCCACTAAAAAAACCCACACACATATGCGAGGCGGCGCGCGCACGCCCGTGGCACATACACATACGCAGACGTACGCGCGCACACACACACACACACACACACACAGTGGAGGAGATAAGGCTAATTCGAAGAAATTTGGCAGCGAGGCTTTGCGTGTTTTCGTGTGTTTTTTAGTGTCAGTGCACTGTTGGGCCCCCTACTGTTCAGAAGTCCAGATGGCAAATCATTTGATAAAAAAGAAAAAAAAAAAAACTTGGTAGAAGTCTTGCCTGGCTTGCCAACAGTAAATGTTTTAATCATACTGTTCTTTTATGGTGACAAATTTCACACAGAATGCCGATTTTTAATTTTTTTTTTGTATTTGCTCTAGAAGACAACAGCACATATACGCGCGGCGCGCAGCTAGCTACCCCAGTGGCCACTCCAGAGGGTGGCGCCCGGAAAAAAAAAAATTCCCAGCGTCCTCGCAGCGAGCGTCCCTCGGATGTTTCCCGACACGCGCCGCAATCCGCAGTGCGCCCGCATTGTTTTTCCAAAGCCGTTCTCCTCTCACAGACGGCAGCCTTGACGTTTCACCTCGCCAGGCTGCATGTCTACGCATCGACGGCCCACTCTGTGAAGACCTTTACGATGCCCTCTGGCCTCGGACTAGGAGCCCTGTGGAATGTTCCACAGCTCCTCTTAATAGGTTTCAGGTGCTGTGGGCCACTGGCCAGACACCATCACCACCAGCACCGCTGGTGGGTGTGTGTGTGTGCGTGTGTGTGTGTGTGTGTGTGTGTGTGTGCAATAGCAGTCAAAGCACCAACGGTTTCTCCTGAAAACCTAGAGTGGTGAAATGGATACCCATCGTGATTTACACCTCGGTAGAAGGCCGCTTCAGAAAAAAAAAGAAAGCAATAAAGCAAGAAAGACAGACAGAAAAAAAAAAGAGATTATCTCAACCAGCTTGTGTCTGTGCTTCTGTGGCTTTTTCGCTGCTAAAAAGTTCCTGGTAGTCTCCTCCTGCACCGAGACCCCCCCCCCCCCCACACACACACACACACACACACACACACACACACTCCCTCCGGCTTTAGCATCAACACACACTCCAGAAAACAGGGACACAAACCTAGGGCACCCCCACTCCACCTTCCTGATCCCACCCCCCCCCCCCCCCCCCCCCCCCCCCCCCCCCCCACACTTCATTAATGGAAATCACGCAGGAAGTCCCTGGATGAAAGCTTTATTATTCATGAAGCATTAATGTTGATATCAGTGCTTATATGTTTAGCTGGTGTGGAATAGTCATGGAGGGACAGATTTAGTAAGGAATTAGTGTACCAGCACCCAGGGTTTAATTGAGGGGATCTTTTGTCATCTTGTTAGGGTGAGATAATGTGAACATCGCATGCTTCACAGGTAACCACATTACACACCGCCCTTCTGCAATATTACTAACTCCGATACAGTTACAGATTTTAGATTTGAAAAAAGAGCAAGAAATAATGAACGCTATTTTTTCGGAGAAGTCACAGAAAAAGAGCGTGGAAATAAATAATGCAATTTTTCGGATTAAGGAATGGCCGATTTAACGCCGTCGCCTTTACGAAATCCACCAAATCTCTACGGCGCAGATTAATAGAATGGATTCATTGTGGAAGAAATTAACCTTTTTTTTCTTTTTGTCTCAAACGTAATTACAACTCAAACATAATATTACAGTAATGTTCTCGCCCAACGACACACACGACGCACACGACGCACACGCACCTCCACCTTGTTCTCCCGTTCCTGGCGTCTTTGTGCTGCGCTGCCTGAGCGTGTACATGAAGCCGGCGTGGCCCCCTTTTGTCTCTCCATTTGTTCCCCGCGCCGCCTGGAGACGTAAACCTTAAGCCACTCGCCACTCTGATTAAACTTTAACATTTATAATTACTAATTAAGTTACTAAGAGACTTTTAATGTAGTCCTCCTTCAATCGGAGAGCCGAGAGGACAACAGATCATTAGCTTCAATAATGAACGCGGATGAGACAGATAATGGCCTGTGATAGGTGAACACTGACAGTTATATTAAATGAGGTGTGGGGGGGGGGGGGGTGGTGTGGGAGGTATGAGGAATACAGTGTGTGTATGAGGCACCGCGCTTCGAGATAATCCACTGAGACTGGGAGGTTGAGGTCGTCCCACAACTTCCAATGAAGGTGGGCACGCATTGCCAAAGTTGTACAGTCTTAATAAATACAATCGTTTTTTGTTTAGTTTATCAGTTTAGTTTTAGCTTTTGGTTCAAATACAAATAGCTGTAGGCCCATAAATATTTGTATTTTTTATTTTTATTGTTCATCTTTAGTTATCCACTGAGGTATAGACTTAGTATTCGTCGATCTATTAGTTTCTATTTTCTAATTTATTCATCTATTTGTTTGAGCCCCCCCCCCCCTCCACCACCCCTTCCTTAATGTCCTCAGCGCATCTCATTACCTGCATCACCACATTAGCCGGTGCCGTATAATCATCGCATTGCCTCTAAGTCGTCGCCCATTAAAGGACCCGTTTCATCTCTGTGTTGTATTTTTTTTTCTTTTTTTCTTTTTTTTACCTTAACAATGACGGTTCTCCCGCTGTAGCCCTGGCACATTCAGCGAAGATCTTCCCACTTTGGGAGACGGTGCTTATGCCATAATGATTATTATCATTAGGAAGATATTAATGTGGCTGGTGTTTGTGACCCAGCTGCTCATCATCATGGCCTGGGCTTCCTACCTGGGTAGGCGAGAGAGAGAGAGCGAGAGAGAGAGCGAGAGAGAGAGAGAGAGAGAGAGAGAGAGAGAAACAGAGAGAGAGAGCGAGAGAGAGAGAGAGAGAGACAGCTGCCAAGAAAATGGACACGGTGCAGGTGGACCACCGCCCACCTGTCCAGAGGTTTCTAGAGGTCAGTGGAGGTCACGCCTACGTCCGCGCAGCCCTCGCTCAGACAGACTATAAAACACGGGGAGGAAAACAAGAGAAAAAGTGAAACTGTTGTTGAAAAGTTAGGAAGGAGTTTGGAGAGGAATGGATGAATGAACCGTAACCCAAGTGGTGATTCAAGCTTAGTGGTTAAATATCTCGTTTTGGTTGTCATTAATATTTAAATGTAGGTTTCAGCCACACTCGCGTTTCATGTTTTCATTCTCTACTCGACTTCTTGACCACTTCAGCTGTTGCCGCTGCAGGATTGTGGAACGGCATTGTAGAGATATATTTAAACACCCTTGTGCATTTGTATTATTTGAACGGACGTGGAGCACAAACAACACGTCATTCCTCTGATTATTTAATTGATGTCGCGTTGAAAGGCTATTACTTATAGAGCGAGACAGAAATGAGCGTAGAGTGAGACCCAAAAGCCTTATTAGCACCGAGTTGTAGCACTTTAACGCTGTCCCACTATAGCTACTGTTGCACTGTGACGTTGTCGCGCTATAGGACTCTTATCACTGTAGTATACTGTAGGTCTATAAGTGTAGCACTATAGCACTGTGGCAGTGTAGCAGTAGCTCTATAGCAGTACAGGACAACAGCACTACAGCAGTACAGGACAACAGCACTACAGCAGTACAGGACAACAGCACTACAGCAGTACAGGACAACAGCACTACAGCAGTACAGGACAACAGCACTATATAATAGCAGTACAGGACAACAGCACTACAGCAGTACAGGACAACAGCACTACAGCAGTACAGGACAACAGCACTACAGCAGTACAAGACAACAGCACTACAGCAGTACAGGACCACAGCACTACAGCAGTACAGGACAACAGCACTACAGCAGTACAGGACAACAGCACTACAGCAGTACAGGACAACAGCACTACAGCAGTACAGGACAACAGCACTATAGCAGTACAGGACCGGTATTCGTATGCATGCGGGCAGACGGCACGTGATGCTGAAGGCAGTCTGGCTCAGTCTTCTCCTCGCTCTCCTCACTTTCAAATTGCTGCTTCATTAGGACTTGGAAGAGAATGCCATGGTTACATTTAATCAAACCAATCGCTATGGCAGACCCACACAATCAATCACAATCCTTATCCAATATGCTCCCTTCTGTAACTACCACGCTGGCTGGGAGAAAAGTCAATTACAAGCCTCCTCTCGCCGCTACGCGATACGGATTCTGCAGTTGTTTTGTGCGATGCGTAAGCGCCTCGCGCGTGTCTGGTTTACAGCTTCCCGGTCCCCCGTCACACACACACACACACACACACACACACGCGCTCCGGTGCTTTTGTTGTGAGAATGACGTGGCAGATCGGCAACAATCAAATGAACTATTAATGGTATTGTTCTGCCCTCAAACCTTTGAGCGGTGAGCTCATGCATCTTTCATATGTTTTTCCTTCATAGCTCTCTCTCTCTCTCTTCTCTGTCGCTGTCTCTCTCTCTCTCTCTCTCTCTCTCTCTCTCTCTCTCTCTCTCTCTCTCTGTGTCACTCTCCGTCGCTCTCTCTCTCTCTCTGTCACTCTCTCTGTCTCTTTCCTCTGTCGCTGTCTCTCTCTCTCTCTCTCTCTGATTCTCTGGGTCTCTCTTTTTCTTTCTATACCAAAGCATTTACATTACGTCTCAATGGATGCCCCCGTTTCCTGCTCTCTCCCACCGCATACACATTTATGAACATGTTAACGCTCATGTGCACATCACACATGTATAGTTCCATGGGGCAAGAAGATTCGTATTTACATACACATGCGAAACATGCGAAACAAGACTCTCTCTCTCTCTCTCGCTCTCTCTCTCAATCTCTCTTACATACGCACGCACGCAACAACAAACACACACACACACACACACATGCGGGGCGGGCAGGGCGGGGCGACACACATATGCAAATACAGTCACCACCACTATTGATGCTATTACGGAGCAACCCTCATCACCATCATTCAACCCCACCGTCGCCGCCGCCGCCACCGATTCCTTGCACCGTGGACGACGTCCACGCCGGCGCGAGGTGCAACGCGGTGTGCGCGCGCCTTGCGCAGGGAGACAAACGAAAAACGCAACACAAATAACCCTGACTCACACAGACACACGGAGACACAGTCGTAAGCAGACACACACACACACACACACACACACACACACACACAAACGCAGAAGGTAGCTAGGTTGGCGGGGGCCGTGGCTGCTGTTCTACCGTGCGGTCCCAGAGTGACTCCCCGGGCTCGGCTGCCAGTTGTTTGCCAGCGTCTCCGGGTGGAATTGATTCAAATTAAAGCAGCGGAATGAGGCCCGGGTCCCAGTCTGCCTCGTCCCTCTCCTTCATCAGCATTCCACCGATGAGAGTAATTAAAGCAGAAATTAATTCTGCTGTAAGCAGAGGAGCCACAGAATAACTGATATTAGAGGCTGGATGATGAATGCTTGGCATCAAGGAGGGTCTCTCGGGGGAGGCGGTGGGGCTGGAGGGGTGTGTGGTGGTGGTGGTGGTGGGGCAAGGGAGGGGGGGGGGGGGGGGGGATTTGCAGATCTTCCTTTATTTTCTTTCGTTGGTTGGTTCTTTTTTTTTTTTCTTTTTCTTTTTTGCTCCCTTTCATTATTTCCGCCTTTCTTTTCTTGTTCTCTTTCTGTCCTTTTCCGTCTCTCGTTCTCGAGTCCTATTTCTCTTTCTCTCTCTCCCCCACCCCCCCCACACCGCCTCCAGTCCCTTTCTCTTGTTCAGCCTCTAACTGTTATGCGTGTGTACGTCTTCTTCTCTTTCCGTGCACGTTTTCCTTTTTCTTTTTTTTTTCCTTTCTTTTCTCTCCATCTCTCCTCCCTTCATCCTCTCTTCGCGCGTATTGAGTCGTACGAGCCGTCGTGTGCGAGATTAGCTATGCGGTGATAAAACCATCAGAAAGCACCTGAGGACGTTGTCATTGCCGTTCCCGGCGACAGTATTTCACACGCTGCCAGCTTTTTGGTGTCGCCG
Organism: Merluccius polli; assembly: GCA_030340625.1. Taxonomy (NCBI): domain Eukaryota; kingdom Metazoa; phylum Chordata; class Actinopteri; order Gadiformes; family Merlucciidae; genus Merluccius; species Merluccius polli. The sequence goes on from JAOPHQ010000970.1 coordinate 41,282, forward strand.
TCGCCTGTCGCCGGGCATATTAGAAGCGCACAGTCGAAATGGCGGCAAAGAAAACAACAGAGAGGTTTTCGGCTTTTTTGTATTTTTTTTATTTTATTGACACTTCATGTGCAGACAGAGCTGCGCAATTATTCAATTTGACTGCCCGTGTGAAGTGGAGCAGCGCCGGCTATAGCGTATTATTATTTCGAGAACCTTGAAGCACTCCGGATAATGTGATATTCTACCCAGTATAATTTAATGATCCGCCGATGTCCCCCGACGCCTTATTTTTGGAATAGCACGTCTTTAGCAAGAAAAGTCACACGACCGAAAGACAAACAACTGCACTTGTGAAAACACAGAGACGCCGGCTGAGGCTGTCAGAAGAAACCGTTTTATAAAAAACAAAAAAAATTAAAAAAAATGTTTGGGGGGGGGGTTGAGTTTTTTTTTTTTTTTCTTCTTTTTTGCTTCTGTTCTTTGAATCAAATGGAATTGAACAAAGGTTAGCTCTTTGGGGCTTTATGATAATGTGATATACGATGCTGCCATGGAATTTGCCAAGGCATGTCTTAGTGTGGTCTGACGCGGGGAGGAGGGAAAATGGTAATGATGTTGACCTCTGCCACCCGCCCCCCCCCCCCCCCCTGCCCCCCCCCCCCTCCACCCGCAGCCCACCCCTCTCTCCTATTCTGGCCTCTGGGTAAGCAGCCCGAGGATGTAATAAACAATAGATAGATTTGTCTTGTTTGTATTTCGACCGGCGCTGTCTTAATGACACCCGAGACTGCTCCTTATTTTAAAATGTAACGGCATCGCGAGGCCCTGCAGGTAGTTGCGCTGCCATTTTAATTGGTGTGTTTAAAGACTATCTTCATCATATGCAAATGTGCGACGGTCTCGACGGCTGCTGACCACCATTACGAATTTAAGAAGGGACGTCTCGGCTGCAGCCGGGGAAAAGCTAGGGTGAAACATAAGAAATCCTTAAGGCCTTTAACACAGAGAGAGAAAGAGTGGGAGTGAGAGAGACAGTGGTTCAGAGAGAGAGAGAGGGAGAGAGGGGGGGGGTGAAATCAGAGGGGGGTGGTCCTGAGAGACTAAGGCTGAACCCACACACATTGATGTGGCCAGGTTGGGGGGGGGTAGAAAGCTGGAAGTAAGCCTTCACTGGCACTGCCCACTGATCAGCCTTAAAGAGACAGCTACTGGGTCTTCTTCTATGGATGTGTTGAGTGGCTGCGGCTGCTGCTGCCAATGCTGTTGTCGTTGTTGTTGTCCTTATGGTGGCGGTTTTAAAAAATAAAAGCGCAAAGGATGTAACCGCTTCACAGTGCCGGTCGTTAAAACGTATTTGCCTATTGGTACAGTGTGTTCTCACAGTTTCTCTATACCGCCCCTCCTTGATATTTTAGTTTCAGTAGTTACTTTTCCTCCTTGTGTGTGTGTGTGTGTGTGTCTCTCTCTCTCTCTCTCTCTCTCTCTCTCTCTCTCTCTCTCTCTCTCTGCTCAATTCCTCCCTATTTGGTGACTTCAAGCAGAAATTGTAATCATACAGTAATGGCATTTCCTCTGAATTATTTAGCGATTCTCCCTTTTATAGGCATGTGGTTTACCTATGCACCTTGCTAAAAGCGCTGCACTGACTGTAACTGCTCTTTCCAGACATCCTCTAGCTCTATCACCGATAATATTGCTGTTGTACATGATTTCTCTTCCCCCTTCCCCATCTTCTAGAATGATGATGTCTATATTAAGTGCCCCCCCCCCGCCCCCCCCCACATATTGTGTTTATGTCCGCCCCTGGTTGTTTGTTTGCTTTTGTCGTTTTGTCGCATTAGACCAATAAAAAACGGGTGCTGCGAGAAATGAAAGCTGGCTGTAACGATGACCTTAAACGCAATGACACTCCTTCCTTCCCATAACATTGTGCCGTCCAATAGTCCAAGAGTCCCTTAAGAGGCCTTACAGCAAGTCTGGGAGGAACCCAATGAGAGAGAAATCGATTACTTTCTCTCTCCACTGTCTCGGGCCTGGCTGAATTACTGAAACAAGATGCTGCACTTAGAGGAGCCTTTAGAGGCAGCGAGAGAGAGAGAGCGAGAGAGAGAGAGAGAGAGAGAGAGGTAAGGGAAAAGAGAGAGGCAGACACACTTTTAGGGACATGGGTGCCATTTAGACGATTTAGACTGCGGATCCAGTTGCAGTCCCTAGGTGTCGAGCGGTCAGCCTCCTGTGGTTTAACACAGAACACTCAGCGCTGAGGTCACATCAAGATCATTAGGAGGAACATGGCTTCCTACGGTCGAAGCGGTGCACCTTCTTGGAAAATACAGTTGTTTTTAAAGGCTACGCCCACACTCTGAAATGCCAGTGTTTTAGCCGTCAATTCCTTTTTTTTTTTTTTTTACTGGGTTGCGCTAAACTTTTTTATTGCCTGAATTTTTGATTGTGAACTTTATCTCGTTTTATTATTCTTGTGTCAGCCTTCAGCATGAATAACCATAGTGCTATCATGTGGGTTGATGTGTCACGTTGTGAGACAGAGAGAGGGAGAGAGGGGGAGAGAGAGACAGAGACGGAGAGAGAGCCACGTTTGATGGTGTTATCACACTTCCTAATGTCAAATGGCTGTTGTTTAACATCTACACCAGGGTTTATTGTCTGAACTACAAAGATAAAAACGAATCTGGCTCGTTTGATAGACAGTATGTGGCGCTTAAGGGACCCGATTCCTGTAAGTGCCATTAAGTGGAAATTGCTGTTCGCATATTCCAGTGCTTTGATTAATTACAATCTCTCGTGTGCTTTGGATGGAGGAGCCCAATGAAATACAGGGAGCAAATTACGTTGTATTCCTGTGTCCTGTTCTGTAAAAATGCTGTTTAATTATTGACACGTGTTGTGCCACCTGCCAGGGTTAAGGGAGGGGGTGGACCATGAATGGAAGTGCGGTAATGTATGATATGGATGAGAACGGCGAGGACTGAAAAAACGCCACGTGTTTCGGCAATCTGTGACACTATTTTTTTTTTTATGTTATTGGCGCCGCCTCACCTCAGACGACACCTATCGCCGGATGGAAGCGCGGCGCCGGCGCGCGGACCGACGTGTCGTTGTAGAGCCAGGCCATTTAGAGGGGATTATTATTATAGTGCTTTTTCGAAGCAACCTCCGTTCCACTGTATACGGCAGGACTGCTTTTTGACAAGTGCAGTTTGTTAGCCGGTAATCAATGAGATATTTTCTGAAGGCTGTGCTTGATCCCTCGGGAGGGGGGAGGGAAGGTCATTGCCAGATCCTTGTGACGTCTTAACATGGCCCCTTTTTTATTTTGTCGCACACCAGACTTGACTTGCAAGGAGAAGTTAGCAGTTTTTCCGAGGCATGCCTTTTTGTTATTATTGATATTTGTCTCAGTGCCACCTAGTGCTTTGGAGGCCACACAATACCGCCGTATTTATCTGCTGTTGTTGTGGCCGTAGCTTCCTCCTTTCACCGGTTTCATCCACCTCTTCCATTGTGTATTCTGTGGCGTATGTGGCGGCATTAGCACATAAAACCCTGGGACTGTCAGATGAAGCCACCGGGCCGTCCCTGGGGCCCAAACCCAACAGCAGGGCTCTCTGCTGCTCTCGTCCCAAGCTGTTCCTGTTTGGCCCAAAACGACCAGGCCTGGCCTCCGCACACACACTCTACCTGATCTAGTTGACTGGGATGTGTAAGTTAGGTAGGCAGTCCACTGCCTCCCTCCCTTCCCTCCCTCCCCTCCCTTCCCTTCCCTCCCTCCCCACCAATATACACTTGGACCCAGGCTCTGTCTGCACCTTTTTGTGCTCCGTAGGGACAGGGGGGCAGATGGAGGAATTTGATTAACCAGCAGTGGAGGACCAAATGTTCAATTGGATACAGAACCGGTTTGGAAGCATGGAAGAGGATGGAGGAGGAGGAGGAGGAGGAGGAGGAGGAGGAGGAGGAGGAGGAGGAGGAGGAGGGGAGTGATAGAGAGATAGGGACAGAAAGAGAGAGGAGTGAGGAAGCGAGAGACGGGGAAGGGAGGGACAGGGGAGGGTGATAGAGGCAGAAATATAAAATGACTAGTGGTCATGTGGTTTGGCCGACACGTTCCAAAGGGGAGCAGCAAACAGACACCGAGGTGTAGTAACGCAAGAGAGCCCCCCCGCCCCCCCCCCCCCATACCCCCCCCCCCCCCCCCCACCACCACCACCACCACCACCCCCAGTACCAGCTGGGTCTTTTAGAAGCCCTCCCCCCTCCACCCCCACACACACACACACAACCCCACCACCCCCCCCCCCCCGCCGCCCCTCTCCCGCCTATTCCCCACAGCAGACACTCAGCAGCCTCTGAGCAGCTTGACTTTACCATATGTGGAACTTTTTTTTTTTTTTTTTTTTTTTTTTTGCGCACCGCTCCACCTGGTTTCCCCGGGGGAGCGCTGCCGCTGGGACGCCGGAGGCAGGTGAATTGCTCTTAATGCAAGGCACTGAATCACTGGGCCAGCAGCGTGAGGGAAGTGCCCACAGAGAGGAAATGGATGTGGAGAAAGACTGGCGCGGACTGGCACGACCTTGGAGCCCGCGCCCGCTGCAGAGCGGTGAAAAGAAAAGCTGAGACAATGTGACGTGACATCGTTGGCCACCGCTTTGATCGTATAATATCCACGGCTGTGTTTTTCTTGCATAACGCGGCGTATCCATTTTCACCCAAGCTTTTATAAAGTGGAACTTAATCCGTTTTTGTAAAAGGCGACTGTGTCTTTTTCAACCTCCATTTAATGCTGCCGTGTGCGCCACCGGTTGATCTGGTTCCGCTACCCGAGCCTCTCTCTGTCTCCCCCTAATTTCCTTTTTCGGCTGTTCCCTTCTCATCTCTCATGTAAACTGGCCGTCGATAGGAATTGTGTAATACCTCAAATGCAGTAAATGCAATTCGACTGCGCTCCTCCGCTCAACCGTAATACTTTCACATGAAAAGATGTTTACGCGCTCTGGTAATTAGTCCCAGCAGCGGTACGTGTCCACATGGAAGGAGGAGGAGAACAGAAATACTGTGTTGTTGTGACTTTACTGCAGTTGTCGGCTTTTCCGAAGCATCAGGACGGAGAGGTCAGATTAGAGATGTTTGGCCCGCCGGACAGTAGGGGGTGTGGCCCGCACCTGTCTCACCGCGGCCGTGGCTCAGAGCCAGGGGTCAGGGGTCACCACGGGGCGGCTGTCAAGGTCCAAGGTTTATCACACTGCACGGGGGCGTGCAGCCATCACTCAGCTCCTGCAGCGCAGGCGATCTGCTGGGCTCTACTTTCTGGGGTGGGGTTTTTTTTCTTTTTCCCCCTTCGCTTTTAATCCCTCCAAATGGCTCGGGCCGAACTCCTGACAGCAGCTAGAGAAACAAACTGTGGAGTGTGAGGCTCTAAGCCATCAGCTGGAGATTTCACTTTGAAAAGGTTTTCTATTTTTTTCTTCACTGCCCTTTCCACCAATCAGAGTGTCCGACTGAGTTCCGGGCACCCACTGTAGCTGACCTCTGACCCCAGCCAGCAGTTGTTGGTTTATTTTATTTGAGCATTTCAGATAGGATGGGGGGGGGGGGGGGGGGGGGTACTTTTGACAGGTCAGGCAACAGGATCTGTTTGAGCTCTTTAGCAAAGACTGCCAGCAAGGGTGTATTGCATACACACACGCACACACACACACATACCAACACACACACACACACAACCACAAAATAGACTCAAGCCTGTTCCTGAAGCTTGTGCGCCAAACTCCAGCGCTATCGTTGCCCAGATTAGCGTATCAGAAAAGGAAAGCAACACTTAGAAAGAAAGAATAAAAACAGCTGATGTCTAGCTCAGTGAGACATGTGGAAAATGGCCCATTATGGGGGAGAAAAGTGGACCCATTCATGCAAAGTCAATGCCATCAGCAGACAGAAATTCCTTAATACTCCTGTTTGTGCAGCTGTGCCCTCTGATTAAATTACATCGGCCCTTTGCCCACACCCGTACAAACCCCACCCCCTTCCAACGCAATACCCCCCCCCCATGCTACCTCCTAGCGACCTAGCTCCTCACACAAGTACCTCCTAGCAACCTAGCCCCTCGTAGTAGTACCGCCTAGCAACCTAGCCCCTCACACCAGTACCTCCTAGCGACCTAGCTCCTCACACCAGTAACCTAGCTCCTCACACCAGTACCTCCTAGCGACCAAGCTCCTCACACCAGTAACCTAGCTCCTCACACCAGTACCTCCTAGCGACCTAGCTCCTCACACCAGTACCTCCTAGCAACCTAGCCCCTCACACCAGTACCGCCTAGCGACCTAGCTCCTCACACCAGTTCGTCCTAGCGACCTAGCTCCTCACACCAGTAACCTAGCTCCTCACACCAGTAACTCCTAGCGACCTAGCTCCTCACACCAGTAACTCCTAGCGACCTAGCTCCTCACACCAGTAACTCCTAGCGACCTAGCTCCTCACACCAGTAACTCCTAGCGACCTAGCTCCTCACACCAGTACCGCCTAGTGACCTAGCTCCTCACACCAGTACCTCCTAGTGACCTAGCTCCTCACACCAGTACCTCCTAGCGACCTAGCTCCTCACAACCAGGGGCGTTTCTATGATTTGAGGACATTCGAGGATTAATCTGGGGATCATCACCCAGGTTTGTTTTTTTATAAACAAGCTCGCTTTGTATGCACTCTGGCAACTTATTTATATTCAAAGTACATGATAATAATCATTGAAATGTGCACCTCAAAAACTGTTGTTTACTTTCCAGATTAATTATGAATTTTGATGTTAAAAATATTTGTAGTTGTTAGTAATTAGTACTAGTATTGAGTAGAAGCAGAATACTTCACCTCTGCTATTATTAAACATGTATTGACATGCTACAGTACTAGACAAGAGAAAAACTGTTAAATGTATTAATGTTAATATTAGTTTATTGGAATATTACATTTTCTTTCACACACACACACACACACACACACAATTTTTCAGATACAGATCTTGCAGTGTAGTGCAATGACGAAGCCCTGTAACCAGTGCGCAAATTAAAAGTAAAAAAATAACATTTGAAGATTCGGGGCTATTCATAAAACATTCGGGGCTGTAGCCCTGGACGCCCAGGCCTATAATGACCCTCCTGCCTCACACCGGTACCTCCTAGCCCCTCACGCCGGTACCTCCTAGCCCCTCACACCGGTACCTCCTAGCCCCTCACGCCGGTACCTCCTAGCCCCTCACACCGGTACCTCCTAGCCCCTCACACCGGTACCTCCTAGCCCCTCACGCCGGTACCTCCTAGCCCCTCACACCGGTACCTCCTAGCCCCTCACACCGGTACCTCCTAGCCCCACACACCGGTACCTCCTAGCCCCCTCACACCGGTACCTCCTAGCCCCTCACGCCGGTACCTCCTAGCCCCTCACATCGGTACCTCCTAGCCCCTCACGCTGGTACCTCCTAGCCCCCTCACACCGGTACCTCCTAGCCCCTCACTCCGGTACCTTCTAGCCCCTCATGCCGGTACCTCCTAGCCCCACACACCGGTACCTCCTAGCCCCTCACACCGGTACCTCCTAGCCCCTCACGCCGGTACCTCCTAGGCCCTCACGCCGGTACCTCCTAGCCCCTCACACCGGTACCTCCTAGGCCCTCACACCGGTACCTCCTAGCCCCTCACACCGGTACCTCCTAGCCCCTCACACCGGTACCTCCTAGCCCCTCGCACCGGTACCTCCTAGCCCCTCGCACCGGTACCTCCTAGCCCCTACCATCGGTACCTCCTAGCCCCTACCATCAGTACCTCCTAGCCCCTCTAAGCCCACAGACTCACTGTTAGATCTCTCCCCTTATCACTGGGGGTGGTTTGGGAGAGGGAGGCGGTGGTGGAGGAGGGAGGAGAAGTGTGGCGAGGGAGGGGGTGCTAAGTAAACTACAGCTCCCCCTGCTGGCAGAAGTAATTGGGGGAGCATCCCTGGGTCAGAGCGAGCAATTGGAGGGGGTGTGGGGGGGGAGGGGGGCTGTCATGTGGGCAACATGCACAGAGAAAGGGGTGTGGGGGGGGGGGGGGGGGGGGGGGGGTGACGGGGTTGGGGGGGTGCGGGCGTAGGTGGCACGTCCCCAGGGGTGCGCTACTAACCGTCACGCTGTAGCGCCAACTCTGACAGGCCACAGGGAGCGCTGGGGAGTGGGAAGGGGGGGGGGGGGGGGGGGGGGGGGGGGGGGCGGCGGCGGTGGGGCTGGTGGTGGTTGGAGGATCGAGCCTGTCAGCTGTACCAGCAAGGCAGAGCAGTGGCGAAGCCCTCCACTGGGACTGTATTACTGAAGGCTTTTCTTCTCTGCCTCTGTTTTATTTCTTATTTTTTTTATTTTTTTTCGGATGTGGAGGGCCAGGGTTTGTGAGCCTGTGTGTGTGTGTGTGTGTGTGTGTGTGTTATGTGTGTGGAAGTGCGTCAAGCGGGTGCGAGGTGGGGGGGGGGGGGGGGTGGGGGGGGCGGGCGGGGGTTGTGGTGGTGCAGCGGGGTGGGGAGGGTGTTGCGGGGTATAATTGAGAGCACAGAGGGAGCTTCGTCTCTCCATCTTATGATTTGGAGGTGAAGACAAGCGCCCGCGGGGGCCCCCTGTCAGAGGGTTTTGGGCGCGCTCAGTGCAGACTTCAATAAAAACACACAGAAGAAGAATTCCCCCACAAGGGCGCCTGGCTGAATTGCTGACGCCGATGTAAAAAAGAATCCGTTTTCTGTGAATCATTTAGTGCGCGACCCAAGCTTTCCTTGGCGCAACGTGACAATAGCAGGAAGGAACCCCCCCCCCCCCCCCCCCCACAAACCACCAGCAGCAGCAACAACAGCAGCAGCAAGCCCCCAGTCACTTTTTAGTAAGTTCGGGAAACACAACAAACCCGGAGAATGCCGAATTATATTTTCACAACTGCCGGTTCACACATCGATCACCTCCTGCCGTCGTCTCCCTTCTCTCCCGAACTCCCCTCCTCCTCCTCTTCTCCCCTCGCGCTGGCTTCCTGTCATGACAAATGTCAAGCCTCGTCGGTTAAGAATGTGTTTTTTTGTTTGTTTGTTTCTCTTTTTTTTCTCCCCTTTATTTATTTGTTTTTTTAATATTTGTTTTTTCGTTTGGGTGGGCGTGCGAGCGTGTGTGTGTGTGTGTGTGTGTGTGTTGTGTGTGTGGGAAAGTGTGTGTGAGCGAGCGTTTGTGTCTGTCTCAGTGTGTGTGTGTGCGTGTGTGTGTGTTGTGTGTGTGTGGGCAAGTGTGTGTGTGTGAGCGAGCGTGTGTGTCTGTCTGAGTGTGTGTGTGGGCAAGTGTGTGTGTGTGTTGTGTTTGTGTGGGCAAGTATGTGTGTGGGCAAGTGTGTGTGTTGTGTGTGTGTGGGCAAGTGTGTGTGTGTGTGTGTGTGTGTGTGTGTGAGCGAGTGTGTGTCTGTCTGAGTGTGTGTTGTGTGTGTGGGCAAGTGTGTGTGTGTGTGTGTGTGTGTGTGTCGCTGCTGCGGAAGCACCATGTCGAGGCTCCAGCGTCAGATATTTCTGTGAAAGTAACAGAAATGTTTGAAGGTGTTGTCACAAGCTCACAGCCTCTCGCGGTTTTGTGCGCGCCACTGGGAAACGGCATGTTCTCCGAACCCCCGCCTGTTTCGTTTCTTTTTTCATGCGTCTCCTCCCTCCTTATCGCTGATTTTCCTTCTTTCTTATTTTTATTTTTTTTTAAGGAAAAATGTATTGCGTCGTTACGTTGTGCACCAGGATCGCGTCAGCGTGAGTGTCTGGGGTAGATGCTGAGTTAGTGGAGGGGGGGGGGATGATAGGGTGGGGGGGGGGGGGGGGGTGGGGCGGTTGGGAGAGGTGGGGCGGTTGACAGAACGGGTCGGCGTCATTGCCGAGTTAAAATTAGAGAAATCTTTTTATTTAATTTTTTTTTTTTTTTCCCCGCCATGACTCGGGGACGTGTCATCTTGCGGCAGCGGCGGGGGGTCTGTCAGTCATCGGCGCGCTGCGTTTTAATCATCGCCGTCCCACTCGCAGAGCCGCTGACGGATAGAGTGAGGGTTCCCTCCCCTGGACAATACGAGGACGAGGAGAAACATCTCATATAGATACGCTCTGATGTCACGCCTAGCAACACTGGTTGAGGTTGAAACATCAGCCGGGTGTTTTTTTTTTTTTTTTACACTTCCTCAAGTTAATCCTTAGAAATCCAATGGGGGAATCAGGCGACATCTGCCAGCGGTTTTTTTGAAGACGTATCACAAGTCCGTTTGAAGTTTTTCTTTTTTTTGGGGGGGTGGGGGGGGGGGCGGGTTTCCGTGATCTTTCAAAATATGTGACAGCTGGAAGGAGATTGGCAACAAAATAGGACATTTCTTGTCACTGTAATAAGAAAAAGGCGCTTGTAGAATAATCAAAACCCTCGACATTTTAGCAGCTTAATGAGAGAGGGCCACCCCCAAGCGAGCAATAACAATGCTGTTTTGTAATTCTATAGCCTTTTTAATAATACTCCAAGGAGGATTAAGTAGACAGCCTTCCTTTGTAGGTTAGATGGCAGATTATATTTACCATAATGCAGCAGTCACAACTGGCTAGTGTCTATGCACTGTAAAACGATGACAGTAGAAAGTACTCACGACAACTTAGTTGTTGTGGATGGGGACTGATTCGATGACTATTAGAAGATCTGTTGATTAATTGTTAGACTTCTAAATGACAACCGAAGCCTGTTGACAGGTATACATGATGTCAAATCAACAAAATACCGGCTAAGACGAGATGTTTTTGTTTTAAGTTTGCTTCAAATATTTCCGAAGGAGATTGCCAGGGTGTGTGTTGCTTCAGCCGTCGCTATGATATTGAAATACAAAACGTCCCCTCAACTTTGACACACACCAACCCACAAGGAAATAAAGTTCAACCGAGTTTCATTGAGGCAAAGGCTTTCATTTGGTGGGAACAATGGTCGCACGCAGTCGGCAAGTAACTCCCTCACGTGACCCTTGACCCCGCGTTGAGTTGCGGGTACCTCCCTCTCCTCTAACCTCAGCCTCCAGTCTGAGCTTTCTCCCTGGCCGGCCGTCTCCCGAGACCCCGCCTCTCATTTCCACCAGTGTCTTCAGATGCTCTTAATAGACAAGTAGTCTCTCTCCACACCACGAGAGCTCTGGCTGGAAACACCGCTCAGGGTATATCTGGGATAAGTAGCTATTTCCCCTCTCTCTCTCTCTATCTCTCTCTCTCTCTCTCTCTCTCTCTCTCTCTCTCTCTCTCACTCTCTCGCTCTCTCATGTCTCAGGGCCATCTTAGGCTGGTTACGGGTAGAAATTAATCGAAGTGAGCAGACAGTTGCGGACACTAGAGGGGGTGATGGGTAATGGAGGGAGGTGGAGGAGAGTGTGTGTGTGTGTGTGTGTGTGTGTGTGTGTATCTGGTGGAGGAGAGGGAGGGAGAGACCCTGTATACACTGAGCTCTTCAGGCCACCTACTGAACTCAGGTCTGTTGTGAAGTTTTGTCACTACAGAGTTGTTGATTCACATCGATGGAGTCACCATTCAAAATGGTTTCGAATGCATTCAAGGTGTTATCCCTATTCATAATATATACATGTTTCATGTGCCATACAGTGAAAAATATATTCTGCATTCTGTAATACTCTCAAGAATTGTTATATTTCTATATTGGCGGCTGGGACTTTTGTTTAATATTTACATCTTAGGGCTTAAACACAGACTCTTCCTGTGCGACTTGCCATGGCGAATTGAGCTTTAAACACAAGCGCTTCAGAAAAATATTCACGCTTGCCCCAGAGCAATTAGTCCGGCCGCCCTGGCTTTGTCCACCTTCCCATTGTGTTCTTTATAGGGGCAAAAAAAAAGAAAGAAAGTAATTCTCTCCCACCTCCACCGAGAGGCCCTTTGGAAAACCTGGGCTGCGAGCTGAAGCCGCGGTTGGTTTTAAGTGTAATGAAATGTATGTCATGTCTCCAGCTCTGCCCCCCTGGCTTCCGCTCTCCCCGCCTCCCACCCCCCCCCCCCGCCCCCCCCCCCCCCCCCCCCCCCCCCCCCCCCCCCCCCCCCCCCCCCCCCCCCCCCTCTGGCCCCCTCGGCCCCCTTCTTGAACCCCTCCCTGGAAGCACTGGCTTTTGACAGGAAGCCCTCTGTGGCTTCCTCTGCAGTGATCTCTAGCCCCTCAAGGTCCCGTCCGCTGGCCCAGGACGTCTCTGTGATTTGAGGGTGAATTCAACCGTTCACACGCACGCGCGCACAGGCACGCGCGCGCACACACACGCGTGCGCACACACACACACACGCACATTCATGCCTCAGAGCGTCAACAAGCGAGCAACACAATAGACAGATAAGATGGAATGCGTGCCCCAGACCTACTCTGCACCCTCCCTGTGGGGAGTCAAGTTGTTTTGCTCTAAACCACAGGAAAGGGGCTTCATTGATTCACCATATTTACATATCGTTTCAGTTTTTTACTTCTACGAAAAACCTTAAAAGCAATTCACAGAGGCGGCCCCGCGGAACTCGGTATAGTCACGACGACCGATCCGATTGCCGGACTTTTTTTTTAAAATCCGGGGCATTTCTTGAGCGCGGCGTGGTGTGTGGCGCTATCCACGTGGGACTTGAACTCCTAACCCCCGGCAATGTTAATGCCATGCTCTACCAATTGAGCTACACGGGACCGAATTTCCTACCCCCAAAAACCTTACACGTACATGAAAGGTAGCCCCTTTTTTTTTTTTTGTGCTTGTGTTCCTTTTTCTTGTTGATGTTGGCAACCGCCGCAGCGGGGAGTCCTTCAGGCCTGTTCCGTTCCTGGTGTCCAGTGTCCGCCGGATACCGTGTACCCCAGCACGCCGCCGAGGCCCGGTCGCGGTGACGGCGTTATAAACACGCTCCGCAGTGACCTCTTGCGATTGGATCTCGGCCTCCCCCCTCCCCCCTACCCTACATCACTTCCGCATTGTTGCCATAGCGCCTGGCTAAATACTAAACCGAATCCAGATGTCGGTCATTGTTTGCAGTTGCGCGGCAATGTAAACGTTTTACTCTGTTTGAAAAAGTAATAATAAAATCAACCCCGTATGATGTCAGGGGTGACGAGTGTGTCGTGGAATGCGGTCGGTCATCGCCATGTAGCGTTCGAACTACAGTGTTTATACGCCCCCCCCCCCACCCACCTCCTGGATTTTGTATTGTTTGTCAACCAGTTGGATCGCTAAGTGTGTCCTGGAAGCGCTCACACACTTATATTTCCAGCGGTCGAGTTGCGATTGCATCACCCAAGATATACGTTTTAATGCTAAATGTGAACAAGCCTTTGAAGTAACGGCCAACAACAAATCCACTGAATCTAATCAGATGGAGAAGATGCAGTAAAAATCTCAACACCTATTGACTTTCTTCCATCCGTTTCTGTGATCTGTCTATTTATCATATATTCAATATTTATGTTGAAGAGATCAAATAGATCATACGGGGAGCTTTGCGCGCGCTTGTGTGTGTGTGTGTGTGTGTGCGTGCGTGCGTGCGTGCGTGTGACTTCTGCACAATTTCCATGTGTTTAATTGTGATTGCGTGCATTGTCTGCATGCATGTACGCGCACGTACGCGCATGAACGCATGGACATCGCAGCTTCAAAAGAGTGTCGACTATATTAGGTAGCATCTGTGAGGGGTGTCTCAGTGTGTGTGCACATGCGCGGCTGTGTGTGTGTGTGGGTGTGGGTGTGTGTGTGTGTGTGTGTGTGTGTGTAGTGCTGTGCACCAGCAGGGTGCGCCATTCCAATTTACCCATCAGCCCGTGAGGCAGGGGGTAAAAAGCGCGGGGCATCGCTGTGGGAGATTTCACATTCGAGGGACGAGGTTAGCTGTCGGGGGGCCCCAGCGAGGAGGTGATGAGGGAGGGGGACTGCCAGGACACAGCATGAGGGGAGTAAAGGGGGGAGAGCGGGGGCTGAGGGAGAGGCTGGAGTGGGGGGAGCGCCACCCTTGGATCCATGGGCCCTCTGTTTTCTGGGGAGCCTGGCTGCCAAGTTGCACATCTGTTTGACACCAGGCACTGTGGGGTCCAGTCTGGCCTGATCCAGTCTCTCTCTCTCTCTCTCTCTCTCTCTCTCTCTCTCTCTCTCTCTCTCTCTCTCTCTCTCTCTCTCGCTCTGTCTCTCTCTATCTCCTTTCCCTTCCTCCCTTTCTTCCTCCCTTACTCCCGTGTACACATATGTGCATGTACTCATGGCCGCTCTTTTTCTAACAGCGTGGATAGAAAACTGTTGATGTAAATCACGGCGCGTAGGGATGGGGGGGTGGTGGGCGGGGTGGAGTAAGGGGGGAGTAAGCGGGGGTGGGTTGGGGGGGGGGGGCGGTACTGGATACAGTGTAGGAAACGCCGTTGTCGTCTAAAACTCCCTCAGCTTGTGTTTGAGTGTCGGCCAAGTCCGCCATGGCGGGTTCCAGGGGCCCGGGGCCTGTTGGGAAGACGGGACATTCCACACAGCATAACTCATTCCTAACACCCTCACCGCTGCCATTAGTTAATTATATGCAGGTGTTTTCCTTTGGCAGGTTTCTGTTTCTCTCTCCCCCCCCACCCCACTCCACCCCCCCCCCCCCCCCCCCCCCCCCCGCCGCCCCCCCTCTCGTATTTTTCTTTCTTTCTTCCTTCCTTCCTTTCTTTCTTTCTTTCTTTCTTTCCTTTCTGTTGTTTTTTTTTGTGCTGTAGATGTAATAAAAATGTAACCATAAGTACATAAAGGGAGACAGGAGAGGAGGGGTATGGGGGGGGGACGTAACACAAAAAAAAAAAGTGGGGTGAGCTGGGGGTGTGTGTGTGTGTGTGTGTGTGTTGGGGGGGGGGGGGGGCTAGTGTAGAGGAGGAAGTGGCTGAATGTGCTGTGTGAAGCAAATTACGGCCCCCCATGTAGATTCATCAGCCCTCCCCGTTGGATTAAGGAAGGGCCCTTCTAATGAAGTTCGCCCCGTCAAAATGAAGGGACTAATTCTGATTTAGCTGAGGTAATGAACTTCCCCTCTCCTGGTGAGAGCAGCACCATGGGGCGAGACAAGGGGGCGGGAGGGGAGGGGAGGAGGCTGGGGAGGGAAGGGGGGGTACGGCAGAGTGGCACGGAGAGAGAGAGAGAGAGAGCGAGAGAGAGACGGAGGGAGAGAGAGGGGGAGGTAGTAGTGTCAGGAGAGGACATAGCGAGATAGCGGGAGAAAGAGGAAAAGAGGAACGTGGAAGACAAGAGGAACCAAAGGAAGGAGGGGGAAAAAAAAGGAATTTATGCAAAACGTCTGTCTCGTATTTGCTGAGATGTATTAAATTTCCAGCGCGAGCGCTTGTGTTATATAAAATTATGCTAATGTCTCGCGGCCCGCTGCGAACGGCGGCTTGCTGGTCCCGAGCATGCGTGGCTGGCCGCTACACGGAGCGCGCTCAGTGGGACTCGCCTTTTCTATTAACGAAAACCTCTAGACACCTGATGATGAATTCTCTCTCACCAAATGTTCCCCCCCCCCCACCACCTCCCGCTCTCTTTTTTTTCCTCTTTTTTTTTTGGTGTGTGTCGAATATGAGCGCTTTTCAAAATGACTTTGGAGAGCCCGGCATGGTGCTCTGCGGCCCCTGCGTCGCACGGAGGGGGTGAGGGGTGGTAGGCGGGAGGGTATTGGTGGTGTAGGTGGGGGGGGGGGGGGGGGGGGGGGGAGAGGGGGGGGGGGAGTGGATGGTCCCTTTACACCCGGCTAAGGGAGTCAATTAAGCCAGGCACTGATAATTATAAGCCGGCAGAACGCAGGGGCTGGCTAATTGTACAGTGTTCCATGCCGCGAGCCCAGCCAAGGGGCCTCTCTCTCTTTCCCTCCCTCCCTCCCTCTCTCTCTCTCTTTCCCTCCCTCCCTCCCTCTCTCTCTCTGTCCCTTTTTCTATCTCTCTCTGCTCCTTTGTGTGGACCACGGACCCCATGGAGCCTCATACCTCAGCCTGACAATGGTGCAATGAGACTGGCAGAGAAAGCCGCACATGTGCCCGTAATTAACTTTTCTTTAACGTAGGGGCCACTAACTCTTCAGAGGGCTGAAAGAGATCCCCAGCTAGATCCCCCCACCACCACCTATTCCTAAATGTTTATTTTCCTCTCGTACTCGACGGGGTTATTTCCTGTATTATTATTATTTCCGTTTCTCTTTTTCCCGTTTTTGTTTTTTTTTTCCTCTTTTTTAATCTGTTTTTTTTTGTGGTTCGTACTTTTTTCGACAGTAACTTTCAACAAGCGAGTCTCTCTTGGACACTCCAAACACAACACTCAGGGTGTGTAGTCATTTGACCTTTATTTCTTTCGAATGGGAGGAGTGGAAGAAAAAAGGAAGCCCGGCCAGTTTAGAATAGGCATGGATGGAGTAAATTAGAGCAGTTCACCGCAGAATAGTGTATCTCTGGCTGCAGGGGGTCCGGCGTGCCCATGCAATCCATCTCAGCAGCCTGCAATGTTTGTCCCCAACGGACCTCCGTACCTGCCTGCAGCTGCAGCGCCTACACATCATTCGTTAACAAGTATTCAGCTCGCTCTCTCCTGCCCCCCCCTCTCTCTCTCCCTCTCTCTCCCTCTCTCACTCTCTCTCACTCTCTCCCTCTCTCTCTCCATCTCTCTCTCTCTCCCTCTTTCTCTCTCCCTCTCTCTGTTTTGTTGTAGTGGATTTTCTTTCTCTCTTTTTCTGGCCCCTGTGACCTACACAGTGCTCACTTGACCGCACTCTAACCATTGTGTGTTCAGTGTTTGCTCTACGATTTTTTTCCAGCAGCGGTGCTGAGGTGTGTGTGTGAGGGGCACTATGTTGATGTGCGCGTGCACGGTGCTGATGTGTGCGGGGGGCGCAGGGAGGTTTTAGTGTGGTCACTGATTCCAGTAGGGCTCTAGTGCATTCCTATGGGGGCATTATTATATTGTACTAGAACTATTTACAAATGTGAGTGGAAAGTTGTGTAACTGTATCTCAATATGTGTTTGGGTACAAATCTGATTTGTAAATGTGTAAAAGAATCTCTAAATGCTTACTGAGATTTGTGACTGTGTACAGGAATCTGCAAATTGGTATTCAGAATCCATGTGCGTCATCAGATTTGTAAATGTTTAAGATATAGATCTGTAAATGTGTAGACAAATCTGTAAATGTGTACATAGATATTAATGGCTGAGTAGTATTTTGCTCCAAGAGTTGGAAATACACATGACTTTTGTTACACTTCTGCCATGGCAGAGATCTGCAAATGCGTGTGGCATTTTACAAATTTGTGTGGAGATTTGTCTGTGCACCATAGTAACTATACAGCCTACATACCACCGGTCAGTGGTAGCACCTAGTGATGCAGCGAAACAGAGTCGTCAACTGCCCTCAAGGTTGAATAATTAATTTCTTCTACTTACGGTAACGGTAAAGGTATGTAGAAGAAATTAATTATTCAACCTTGCATGCAGTTGACCACTCTGTTTTTATTTTTCGCAACACAGTTAACGCTCTTGCCCACAGTTACCGGCTCATGTGACACATTTACAAATCTGATCATGCGCACACGGATTTAGAAAATTATACAAGTCACATTTGTAAATTGTTCTGCTACAATAATGCCTCCGTACATACCAACAGAAATGGTCTCATACAATGGTATAACATACTATGAAATTGCATGCTGGTGCACTATGTGCACAAGCCACATTTTTGGGGGCATTATTGTTAGCACAAATACAGTTTTCAGTCTGCAATTGGTAGCCATCCCATCGTCTGGGTTTCATAATACTGTTGCTTCTGTTTTACACAATCAAATATGTAGATTTGCTATCAGTATCTTTCCATTATATTTCCCCAGTGACAATAATGACAATGTAACAATTCAGGGGGGTGCAGTAGGGGGCACCTATGATATATGATATATGTTTTTAAATAAAACAAATAGCAACATCATTTCTAATTCTAAAAATGAATCCAGCGGTGGCGCTGTGCCACGCCTGGATGTATGTAGAGGAAACACTGGTGTTTCAGTTGGGAAGATTTAGTCAAAAACAAAAAGCAATACACTCTCTTTCCAAAAGTACAAGATAGTCTCAATCATTTTGGGTTGAACTTTGCCTTTTTAATCAATATTCTTAGTGGGTGAACGTCTTCAACAGAACAACCAACCAACGATTAGGAGCATCTACAGCAGATGCTTTAGTTGTACACTAAAACTATACATTTAGTGAAACAAAATCATAATTTGTCCTGTAAATACCGAGAGCTGCGTTTTTGCAGTCTAAATGAGACCATTTGAAATGTCTATTCATGTGTTTTTGTTTCTTGTTTTTTTTTTTCATTTTCTGCTTTGTTGTGTTGTTGTGTTTCTGCCTGAGAGAGAAGAGGGAGGTGTCCTCTGTGTTCGTCCCCAAAGTGTTTGTGAACTCCAAAAGGTGTTCTAGTCGGCTAAACCTTTTGTAATGTCCATTCAAGCGTCGCGCATGTTTATCTCAACACAAAAACCTGTCAGTTCGGTTGGGGGATTTTTTTTCCTCTTTTCTTTCCTCCCTCTCTCTCTCTCTCTCTCTCTCTCTCTCTCTCTCTCTCTAAAACCTGGGGCCTAGTAGCCAGGGGAGCTCTGAGGCGGGTAATGTAGGCGCAGGCTGGCTGATCCTAGCAGCAGCTTTAGCCCTGCTCTGATTAGCACCTTCCAACGAGCCGCCATGCATCAGAGCTGACATTCTCCCAGAGACCCCACGTCCCCCCCCTCACCCCCTTTACCCACAATCTCTCTCTCTTTCTCTCTCTCTCTCTCTCTCTCTCGCTCTCTCGCACGCGCACTCTCTCTCTCTCGCCGCGCTCAGGCGACTCCTGCGCTGACATCATGTCATAGCCCAACACTCTCACTCTCACCCTCAACCCTCCCCCCCCCCCTGCACTCCCCTCTCCTCCCCCCGGAGGGGAGGGTAGTGCACGTCAGGCGTGCACTGCGATCACGGGACCCTGACATGGGGTCTT